>VDFB02262766.1:0-14008 GCA_007258455.2 Sequoia sempervirens
CACCCTTTGCTATCTCAAAAATCTTCTTTATTTCTTCACCTTTTTTTGCCAGTTGTTTTGTTGGCTGATGAAGAGAAATTGTCTTTTCCTCTTTTTTAAAAAATGTCTTTCTCCTCTTGTTCTTTGTTTGTTTCTTCAATGCACTCTTGAGTAGATTCTTGAACTTGCTCTACCTTCACTTTGTTTTGGTCTCTGAATGTGATTTTTTTATTTCTATACTAAAGCTTCATGAACTTCTTCTGTACATTAATGTTTATTGTCTCCAAAGATTCTAACCAAAAATATCCAAAAGAAATATTCAACCCATTCATATCATAAGCATAAAATTTTTAATGCAAAACATATTTATCCATAGAGAGTGCTTCAAATCTTCAAAAATTGAATATCCTTACCTTCTATTTGAACAAAACCATGCATATTTTATGTTGACAGCAATGCCTCTGTGAACCAAGTGACTGCAAGGGATCAAAGGACAATTCGTCTTAAACGCTTGGCTTTGGTAACATGTAAGAGTTTCAGTTGAGAGTAATATTACATGGTTGATAGAAATGAAATGCCCACAACTATTCCAGAGGCCATACACAAAACGCACGTATGCTGGGTTGGATTCTGCCAAGGAATCTGAGAACATAATATATTCAATAAGAGGAGAAAAAATAATATGATTGATTCTTTGTTGTAGGGGAGCAAAGCATTTAATTTATAAACCACTCTTGATAACATGTAGGGCTTAATCGACCACTCAAGAGTTTACCTTGTGGACTTACATCACAATGTATTCCATAAATTAAGAAAAAATCTGGTGAGCCTGATGGTTACAGTTGGTTGTTTTCATAAAAAAAAATGATGTTTACTTCAATTTTTTTCAGAGACATGCAATGGAGTTTAAACATGATTCTATTTGTACTTGAATGTTCAACATGTGTATTTCTAAGGTTTAAGTTTTCTTTTTAGCGGAGATGGATTCCCATTAGTTAAAACTTACATTCATAGCTAATCATTGGAAGCAAATCTACGTTGTTTTCTTAAACCCTTTTAAATGGTGTAGCAAATAAGAGACATATTGCTCTTGTAATCTAGTTGTCTGGGGGTTGGCATGGATGTGAAATAAGGGCATTTTACAAGAAAATGGAATTTTATATTCAGGTTTGAATCATTGTCGAATGACTTCATTTTCATCCAAAAGTGAGGCAGCTCAGAACTATTCAAACATTCATCTCTTTTTGCTTCTATTTCTTTGATAATTGTTTTTATTTTTTGTTGTGTGATATCATGATTGTAATATAAACTATTATTGTTGTGTATTATTGCATTCTTGTTAGATATTTCTTTTGTGCTGCAGCTTGACAAATTGATTGTATGTAATGCATATTGATAGTGAGTATTTGATTTGTCAGAAATTTATCCATGCACTTTCTCCCACGCCTGCATCTGTGATGTCTGCATCTGAACTTTCTGCAATACCTGCAAATGCAACAGCTTCTCCATATAATGTTCTATTCCAATCTGGTGGAGCAAAAAATACAAAGAAGCGACCTGAAGCTTCTGATTCTCAGTATTGGCGATATGATGTAACACAAAAACGGCACAGGGGGGGCACTACAGATGGTGAAAGAATGTGTTTTCAATTTTTATCATCTGGTTCTTGTTCGCGAGGTGAAAAATGTAATTTTAGACATGATATAGACAATAAAACTCCCTTCTCAAAGGGGGTCTGTTTTGATTTCATTAGTAAGGGTAGATGTGAGAGAGGTTCAGACTGCAAATTTCGCCATAGCTCAGATGGTGGTGGGAGTGATGATCAGATTCCTTCTGGTAGCTGCTTTGATTTTTTCAGGAACGGTAGATGCGATAAGGGGAACGAATGCAGGTTAGGCATAGTTTTTATTTCTTATTTTAGTACGCATACACAAAAAATGATGAAAATAGGAGCATTTGTGATGCTGCATATTTGATTTATTTTGTGCTATTGGCTGAGCATATAGCAAATTGTAATCTGAAATTGTCCATATACTTTTGATAGCTTACATAGGATATATGCAAATGTTTTGGTCTTTTTCTGTTTCTTTATACATGCTTTTTTCTTCTTAATATTTCTCATGTAGTTATTTTTGAAATACAATAACGTGACTTCGAATCTAAATTGCAGATTTAGCCATGACCTTGATGCTGGGAAGAAAAGGGGAAATGCAATATCTACTACAAATCAGCCTTGCTGGTTTTGTCTTTCAAGCCCTAATATAGATTCTCATCTTGTGGTCAGTATAGGAGAAAACTTCTACTGTGCAATAGCCAAAGGTCCACTTGTTGAAGGACATGTACTAATAATTCCTATCGAACATTTACCTTCCTCCCTTTCACTGCCTCCAGATGCAGATGGTGAACTGCAAAATTATAAGCATGCTCTGAAAAGATTTTTCAGGAAGCAAGGGAATTCAATTATTGTGTTTGAAAGGTACTTCAATCTAAGAGTGGCCACTCATGCTCATTTACAGGTAGGAGAGATGAGTTTACCACTCTTATCTGGTAATGCTTTAAAGTTTATATCATGCGCATACTCAATAATAGAGCTTAAGGGAGATGTAAAAGAAGAGGAACATTTTATCATCTCAATTTTTTTTACAGGTTGGCTAAGAACCAAATGTCACAAGGGATGCATGGAACATATATTTTAAATATTGAGGAAGATAATTTGAAAAATGTATGGCTCAACTGAGCATTCAAAAAGAACCAATACAAGTATCACATGGAGGCTCAAAGAGCAAACTATCATAGTTCAACCCACTAGCAAAATATCAATAAATACTGAAGTATCAACTCCCTAGGGTTAGGAAGTATCAAAGTATGAAGTCACCACAAAGACACAGAAAAAGCAAATTGTGCATGCTGGTTAACAGTTCAGATTCTTCTTCTTCTGGAATCAAATAAGATTTTTTTCTCATCCAAGACGTATGAAACAAGTTGGGAAATGTAATGTGATAATATAGCAAATGGTCTTTTATTTATTTTATTTTTAAAATTTGAAGGCCTGATAGTTCACTCTAGACTTTGGACATCAGTGTGTGCAGTATTGTGGCTGTTATGATTTGTCTCTTTCTAGTATCTGCATAATGTCTAGGAGCAAAGAAACATGAAAGCTTTATAATAGTTACAGGGAATTACTATCAATAAACCTGTCCCTCATCTTTTTGGAACTGCAACAAACTTATCTTCCATGTCTATCAAATATGTAATAAATGACACCATGCTATAGTTTGGCTCTATACATGTATTTATGTGGGTACATATGACTTGTAGACATAACCTTGGGACCATAAATGTTTTGGCTTGTAGACTAGTTGAATCTCCTTTAGTTATATATTCAGTAAAAGTTGCCTGTAGGCTGGTTCGTATATCAGTTTGTCTCAGGCTATACTTGACTTGGATACCATGCAAGATATATTGACTGTAGGCTAGAAATATTGGCTCATAGGCAATACAGGCTTGAAGGTAAGACATTGGAAAATATTGTGTTTTTTCACAAATGACAAGTATGACACTAATAAATTATAAGGATGAATGAATTAATTAAATTATATGAATGTCTACAAATGACCAAGGAAGGTCAATGGGGTCTCAAAAGTGCATTTGGGTGTGTCCAAAAAAGGCACTTGGTTAAAAAGGCATTGTTGATCTGGATCCTAGGAGATACGAGGTGTTGGAAAATTGTCATTGATGTCAAAGAAGATTGGTAGTTTATTGTCATTGATGTCAAAAAAGATTGGTAGTTTATTGTCATTGATGTCAAAGGGTATATCGCTGTCAAAGGAGAATTAATGTCTAAGGGCTCAGCTTGATAAAAAAGCAATATAGGTGGTAGTGAAAAGAAGATAATGCGTGAAAAAGGACTAACAAGGCATGATCTTGGATGTGAAAAATTTGTGGCTGAGATTGAAGAACATGTTGCTACTTCGGGGAAGGGTTTGGAATTAAATAATGTTGATATGAATGTGCAGGCTAGAATTTCAGATAGATTGCCTTTGCCATCTCATAAAAAGGATGAATAGAAACACAATGCCATGATTGTATTAAATCTGCCTTATCCAAAGGAGCAAGATGGATTAGATAAACATAATCATGGGTATATGCCTAAGTACTTGGCTGTGCGCAAGAATGAACAAACTTCCCCTTCAAGAAATGTGATCAAACCTGCAGTAGATAGGATGGCAGTGTCTTAAAATCTATCTTGAAGATAAAATGGTGCTCTGACTGTCAAGTCTGAGTGTGTCTTATATTGTGCAGAGTTGCATCTAGAAAAAGGAAACAAAGCAGGAGGTTTTTAAAAATAGTATGCCAAAAGAGTGCCAACCCTCATCTATAATAGCTTTGGATAAATAAGGTTGATTATTCATATGGTGGCCGACCTCCCTTCATGTATGTGCCACTTTTGTTAAAGCAGAAGTAAATTAATTTCTCTTAAAAATGAATTCATTAAATTATATGAATGTCTACAAATGACCAAAGAAGGTCAATGGGGTCTCAAAAGTGCATTCGGGTATGTCCAAACAGCACTTGGTTAAAAAGTCGTACAGGTTCTGAAAAATAACCAAGCACTAAGCATTGTTGATCTGGATCCTAGGAGATACAAGGCGCTGGAAAATTGTCATTGCTGTCAAAGAAGATTGGTAGTTTATTGTCATTGATGTCAAAGGGTATATCGGTGTCAAAGGAGAATTAATGTCTAAGGGCTCATCTTGATAAAAAACTAAAAAGCAATATAGGTGGTAGTGAAAAGAAGATAATACATGAAAAAGGACTAACAAGGCATGATCTTGGATGTGTTTGTGGCTGAGATTGAACAAGAACATGTTGCTACTTCTGGGAAGGGTTTGGAATCAAATAATGTAGATATGAATGTGCAGGCTAAAATTTCAGACAACAGTGTAAAGTGCTATAGCCTAGATGTATTATATGTTGTAATGTCCCTTTTTAATATTTTACTGGATCCTACAATTTTGAGGTTTTTTGCTAGGCTAGAGTCAGGGACTTGCCACTTTCTGATTTCCAAGACCACATGAGGGCGAGGTGAGAGCATATGGTGAACAAGTACAAGGGATCAACTTATGTATCTTCTAGAATATGACAATTAACAGAATCTTCACTCAATGTAATTACAACAGCAGGCTGGTCATAGGATAGTACTCATTATGAACTGTCTGATGCAAACATTCGTGGAATTATGCAACAACTAATTGAACACTTAACATAGAATTCTGCCACTGATCATGGCTGCATATGAATGCATGCAAACTGCTGTCATAAATGGATGTATAGGACTGTTACAATATTTAGAACCCTTATGCCAATGTTAATATATTTATTGACTGCACCGCATAAAATGCAGCAGACATTCAATGCTGTTATAATCTTATGACTGTGCCATGTATGCAGATGCAAATACTTTATTGAAATCCACACATTTATTATGGGTACAGCTGAATATGGAGAAATTGAAACTAATAGTATTTCATATGTGATTGTTATTACAAACTGCTGTAAACAAAATGTGATTGGTACTCACAACCTTGCTGTCACCATGTTGTATGGCTGTGATTGGTGGCTGTAGTAAAGGGGAGTTTGGGTTGGAATTGCCCAAAGGGCACAATGGCCTGCAGAATGGTGCACCTGCAGAAGCAAGTCGCAGCAGCAAGGAGTGACTGCTGTACAGCAGTGGCCTTACTATGAGTATGACTCACTTTTTGATAATATGTTAAGATGTAGCGTCAAATCAACTGTCATAAAGTATCCAGAGATTGTATATATATCATAGTTGGAAAACTTGACTCGCCAAAAAACTTGCCAAGCCCAAAATTGATGAGTCAACAAAAACTCGGCAAAAACTTGGCAAAAATCTCGGGATCTTAAAAAATTGCTTAAATTTCATTAGAAACACATTTTTTTGCAAAATTCAATGACAAGATGAATCCAATGAGTCCATAAATGAGTACAAAAGTGTTTTTTGTTAAATTTGATTGATTTTAGTGCAAATTGAGTACAAAATCGCACTCATGCGTAATCCTAATGGCTGAAAGCCTGATAGTCTAAGTTGTCGATTCCAGTCTTCACTCCCAAATCCCCTTATTGTAATCAATTTTCTTATATGATAAGAGATCCCAATAACTAGTGAGGGTCTAGGAGTGGAGATATCAATGATGTTGAGGGGCGGTGCCCCGTGTAGGGGTTTGCGTTTGGAGGCAATGCCCCCAATGGGGTTGAGGGGCAGGACCCCTCGTGGGGGTTTGGGAGCAACGCTCCAAGGGGGTCAAGGGGCAATGCCCCTTGTGGGGTTCTGGGGGCAACGCCCCTAGCGGGGTCGAGGGGTAGTGCCCCTTCTGGGGTCTGAGGGTAGTGCCCCTGGCGTGCTTCTTGTCGCGATACAGGGCGAGGTCAAGGGGTGGAGCACCCGCCACCAAGCCCAAATTAAGGCCTTTAAAACCACATAAAAATTCTTGTTGCATACCATTTCACAATTCTATCACTTAAGGGAGAAATTAGGTATTTGACACTTTTTTATGAAAAATATTTGTTCTCCAAGTGCTATGTGACGAAGTGTGAGGTGCATTCATCCATTTATAGGGCAAAATTGTGAGTTTTTTGACTATTTTTTTAAAAAAAAAATTTGTGTTTTGCATTTTTATGTATCTGGCGAGTCTTTTGTACAAACTCGCCGAGGAGTTTTTAGAAAAGACTTGGCAAGAAGACTCAGCGAGTTAAAGTCATAAAGACACGCAAGGCAAAAAAACTCGTGGGTTTTTCAAGACTCGCCAAAAACTCGGTGAGTGCCAACTATGATATATATCATATTGTGTCATGTCCCTTTTTTGAGCTATGGAAATAATTTAATATGTTAAATTATTTGAAATAAGCCAACCAATTTTTTCGTTGAAAATTTCACACACAATCAACACTTCGCCAATGGATTAGCGTTAGCATCAAAACTGAAATCCAAGCTTGAAAGAACTCAACGCCAAGAATGCACACTCAATCCCAAGGAAGGATAGGTGTTGTCATATGGCGGAGAAATTAAAGAACAGTACTTGAAATGAAACAAACTCAACGTCAAGAATGTGCACTCAAGATCCCACTGAGGGCGAGGTGCTAACATATGACGGAGTTATTAATTGAAAACTGAAACAAATAGGCGGATAACCAGCCATGAAGAAATCCGCTCAACCACTTAAACAGTGGGGGGAAGAAAACATAATCCAGACTAATTCCTCATTTGTGGTACATCCACCCATAAATTTATAGGAATTGGTTGTAGGTAAAAGCTGGATGGCTTGAATCATAAAAAGTTTCTATGTAAAACCTGCATAAAAATAAGCTACTGATGTGAGCAAAGCTAGAGCTACTGTAGTATTAATATCATTTGTAGGTGCGGCTAATTCCCCATGAGGTAATTTAAAAATTCCCCAAGGAAAAAGAGCACCTGCCCAGTTAGAAACAAAGATAAATAGAAACAGAGTCCCTATAAAAGAAACCCGGGGACCATATTCTTCTTCGCCAATCTGAGTTCTAGCCAAGTCCCGAACAAATTCGAGAACATATTCCACAAAATTTTGAGCTCCGTTCGGAATGATTTGTGGGTCTCGAACAGCTAGAGTAGTTGAACCTAATAAGGCAGCAATTACAATCCAGGAAGTTATAAGTACCTGTGCATGAACTTGAAACCCCCCTATTTGCCAATAAAAATGCTGACCTAATTCCACACCGGATATCTCGTAGAAATAATTCAGCGTGTTAATAGGAAATTGTACAATATCCATATTACCCTTTCTATATAAAGATGAACTTCAAAAAGAAATGATTTTGGTTCAATGACCAATTCCTCAATTATTTCACTATCATCAGTCACGCTATGAAATAAAATAATGGAATGATTATTTGATTGATTAAGAAGATCTCTTTATTTCTATAAAAATATTTTATCTTAATCTATTCTATAAGATTTGGGAATAGTAGCCAACTTAATTCTAGCTTATCTTTTTTTTTCTTTTTAATTCATTTGATCTATTTAAACAGGACAGAAAGACCCTATGAAGCTTTACTGTTCCCTGGGATTGACTTTGGGCTCTTGTTGCGCAGCTTAGGTGGAAGGAGAAGAAGGCCCTCTTCCGGGGGGGCATGAGCCATCAGTGAGATACCACTCTAGAAGAGCCAGAAGTCTAACCTTGCGACTGAACCTACTGTCCAAGGGACAGTCTCAGGTAGACAGTTTCTATGGGGCGTAGGCCTCCCAAAAGGTAACGGAGGCGTGCAGAGGTTTCCTCGGGCCGGCCGGAAATCGGTCCTCGAGTGCAAAGGCAGAAGGGAGCTTGACTGCAAGACCGACCCGTCGAGCAGGGACGAAAGTCGGCCTTAGTGATCCGACGGTGCCGAGTGGAAGGGCCGTCGCTCAACGGATAAACTTATGTAAGTACGACAAAGCAGGATCAGGAATTAATTTCCTATCTATTAGAAAGAGATATTTATATGACACCAGAAGAGGCAATAGAGTTTGGTCTTGTCGACGCAATAGGCATAGAAGGACTGGATTTTGCACCTATATCGCATGATTATGGCGATGATCATAATGACCATTATTTTGGTTCTTTTGATGATAATCGTTAAGATAATGAAATCGATTAATGATTGCTCTGCGTTTGCGTAATTTACCAATCGTCGGCCTAGGGAACTTGAAGGTCGGTCCAACTTTTTCTTCTAGCATAGAAAAGCTTTGCAACATTTACAAATACAACGAATTATTACGTCCAATAGGATTTGAACCTATACCTAAGGTTTAGAGGACCTCTGTCCTATCCATTAGACGATGGACGCTTTATTTTCATTATTCCTTGAAATACTTTATCGTTAACAAAAAAGTACGATTTTTTTCTTTCTCCGTCCACAACGAGGTTCGGGAAAGAAAGAGAAAGAATAGATATGTAACATGGACATGAAAAAGTATTTTGAGTAAGGAATATGAATGAGCGGGTAGCGGGAATCGAACCCGCATCGTTAGCTTGGAAGGCTAGGGGTTATAGTCGACGCTGATTAACGCCTCTAATTCAGAACCGAACATGAAAATTTCATTTCATTAGGCTCCTCCATGGGAGGAGAGATAGAAAGGAAGGTCGTTGAAAAATGATTATTCACATAAAAAAATCTTCTTTGTGAATAAAAAAAGAAAATTCAATTTTTCTCTGCTCCATAACATCTATGTTAGTTTATTTGTAGTTCTTTTTTCGCTCTTTACCTCAGGTGAACAACCTTCAATATAGAATACCTATTCACTTGATAGATGATCCCTATAGAAAGATCAGATTCAAACAGATGAATATTGGAATAACTATATAATCTTTCTAATTACTTCGTTTCCTATTTCTACTGATTGTGATCCTAGAGGAAATCAAATTCCACCGAGCTCAAACAAAATAACGGTGACTCAAGTAAACCAAAGTCACTGTTTTCTAGCTATTTTACTCCAACTTTTGCTGTTCGAGCAGTCGAACATTTAGTTACGATGAAAAAGAATCTTTTGATATCCATGGATCTTTGCTACACGAATCTCCTGGGAAACAAAATCATAAGCACGTAAGTTTAGAGCTAGGCCAACTACTCCAATGGCACTCATCCATAAACCGGTCACCGGCACAAATAACATGAAGAAATGTAACCAACGTTTATTTGATTAGTATTAGTATTGATCGGTTTCAATCTGGTATTTGCAGAAAAAAGATGAAAAAAGGTCACAATAAATATGAAATCGATAGGATTCCATCCCATATTCTATCGTTCTTCTTTATTCATGATCTGTTGTTTTTATTTTATTCTCTTCAGGATCTAGTGGATTGGAAACCAAGAATGTGGAAAATATTGAGAATAATGATTTAATCTTCCTATGGAATTTATATACAAATATGCTTGGATCGTGCCTTTCCTTCCGCTTTCAGCTTCTGTACCAATTGGATTAGGATCCTTATTTTTTCCAGGAGCGACTAAGAGTGTTCGCCGTACATGGGCTCTTATTAGCATTTTTCTGTTAAGCGTGGCTATGTTTCTTTCTTTCAATTTGTTCTTGCAAGCGAAGTTACCCATTTGGTCCGGAGTCTATGCAGCTATTTCTGCATCCACTAAACAGTGGGAATTCTCCACTTAACAGTGGGTGATAGAAAGTAAATACAAATCGAATTCCTCCACAATGGCGGTAAAACATCCAGGGGTTATGATATTTGCATTAAAGATCACAAGTAAATGTAGTAAATAAATGGTTGGATTAGTACTACTAATTCTCAACCTTACAATTAAGAAAAACTGCAAATTACAAGTGTTACAATAGAAGAATGAATGCAAACATGTGAAGGATGAATTTAGCTAGTTTATATAACTCTCAAAGACTGAAATTGAAGCCAAATTCTAAAGTTATTGAAGTCTGATAATAAAAACCAGCAAATTGAAATTGTAAACCAGCAACCTGTAAAACAATGAAATGCCCATAACTCTTTCAATATACCTCTGAATTGAATGAAATGAAATGCAAAGTCTCTTTGGAGGATAGGCGCCCAAACTCAAACCACAAAACTGCATCAAAACTCAAGATATTATTTTGCACGAATCCCAATGCACTCTCAAGATGGTATAGCTCTCAAGAGGGGCAATTTGTCTTGCTAAAAATCAAATACTTTGGAATTAAATTATGAAATTCTCCAAATATGGTCGCCATTAGCATTGAATTGCAAGGATCAAATACCCATAACCAAAATAAATTCACATCAAAAGTTGTAAATGAAAAACACCTTCAGCTGTGTATACACCAGCAACATTAAAACTGAAATTCTCACCAAAATTCACCAACTTTGAAGCACAATCTGCTAGTTTGATTGAGAAGCAGCAATAAGACCAACTAGGTGTTGTCTTTCAAACACGAAATTGGATTGGAACTAGGAGGTAAGCATCCCTTGAAGTATTAAACAAGTTGTTATTCTGATAGCATAACATTAGCATAAACATTGGATGATCAACTCTTCAAACAACAGCAATATATAAGCTTCAGTTGGCAAATGAAGCAACAAGAACTCTTCAAATTCCAAGAAGTTGAATCACTTCAACTTCCAAAAGGGACGCCACCTTTTTGAATTTTACTTTTTGAAATAATAAAATATTCCTCAACCTCCTTTAGGCGTCCAACTTCACTTTGCAACAATAAATCATTTAATAAATCATTAAATGCACAATTGACCCCCTTAATGGCCCCTCTTTTAAAACAACATGAAGTTATTACTCCTAGGTGTGGGGTACAACTGAGAAACATGAAATTTGACTAAGTATAAACTCAACTCATGAAGAAAACCAAACCCAAAGCCAAACTGAGACTGATGGATAACAAGATGACTTGAGTTGAACTGCTGATGATGCCACTGCCAAAATTAGACTTACTAAAAATAGCCACTGCCAAAAATATTAAGTTTACCTCAAAACCAACAGAAAGCAGAACTGAGCTGGAAGCAAGACTTAATGAAAGTGGAAACCCTAAATTCGCACATTTGAGTAGCCTATGGATTTTCGGAAATAGGCTAAAACCAAACGAAGAGCGTATGGCCAAAATGGGGACATTACATTATTTGTAAAAAATAATTTATATTTTATTATGAAAAAATATTGTTTTCAAAGAGGGAACAAAAATGTTGCTAGGAATGGGGTCTAAATTCAAAAATTAAGTTTGGAGGGAAAAAGAAAACAAAAGAAAATAATAATTTTTTTTTCAAAAAGCCTATTTAAGGAGGAGCGGAGGAATGGAGATGGTTACCAATTCATATTATCAAATTCATTTCTCTCGAGAGTGAACATTTTTCACCTTTTCTACCTTAGGACAAAAACCCTTTGGAAAATAATGGATTCGAAGAGAAAAACCCTTGTATTCATTTGAATAATTCCATTGAAGGATTACCATCGAGTTGAGCAGCTGCAAGTTTTTAGTGTGCTTTAGTAGTTGTTAAGATTTCTAATTTTTTGGAATTTGTGTAAAGTTTTTAGTTTTTATTTGTGAAGTTTTTTTTAGATTGCAAGAATCAGGTAGCCCCCCTATAAACTACAATGTGCCTGGTAAAAATTTTTCACGTGAGTGATGCTAGCACAACATGCCTTCCAGTACCATGGGGGTGGGGGAGAAATTGGACCTTATGATCTCTTGCCTGCAATAGGATGCTTTAGCCAATCGAGCCAGGGCCCTTGCCCCTTATTTGTGAGAAGTTATAATGCAAGTAATATTTTATATTATCAACCATTTGATGCTGTTCTTGCAATTAATATAATTTAATTTTAATTATTACATATGCTACAACTGATTTTTTGGTATTGCCGTACCACTTTACTCCATAGTTAGGCTAGGCACAGCTAATATTTACTAATTATTTTTGAAAGAGGCTGCTTTACTTGTCAAAGCTGATAGCCTTGGTTTGTAGCTCGTCATAATGTGAGGAGTGGTGATTGAAAAAAGGGAGATGAAATAATATTTTTCAGGCTGCGATTTCCTTGGATTAAGGCTGCAATACTATGGTCAAAGGCTGCAACCCTTTATTTGAGGCCGTTGTTTATAAGTTATGATATTGTTATTTATTTGGGCTGCCATATAATCTTCATTCAGCCTCTTAACTTTGGGGAAAGGTAAAAGTTAAAACTAATAAAAAGGGCCCCTTTTGATATATGAAATGCTCTAATATTTGTTTATTATTGGGGATATTTGATGCTATTATAGCTGTTGGTTGTTTTCAGTTTATTTAATAATTATTTCTAGTATTGCATATATTGACCAGCAATAATGAAATAAATTGGCTATTAATTCTTTGTAAATTTCTGTATGGTTTACCACTAGAAAGATTAGAAGTTCTAGAAAAAACTTAGCAACTTAAAAAATTGCTTAAATATCTTTCAAAACGCACTTTTTTTGCAAAATTCAATGACAAAATCTATCCAATGAGTCCATAAATGAGTACAAAAGTGCTTTCTACTAAATTTGATTTATCTGAATACAAATTGAGTACAAAATCACATCATCATGCAGAATCCTTATACAATAGTTAGCTGGCAACTATTATGAATTTATGATGATTGTCTTTGAAAATCATCATCATAATTTATAAATTGCATATTACAACATTTTACGCCTTCCTCTTCCTTGGTCTTAGTGAAAACTTGAGAAGTTCTAATCCTTGCACTTTGTTGCAGCTCCTTGTTGTGCATTGAAGGTTGTGTTTGTGGCTCTGACTTGACCTCCATCTTGTTGCTAAATGGCAATGACTTCTCCTCTGCATCATCAATGCCATCCAATGACATTCTAGTAGCTCTTTTTTCCGCAGCCACATCCATTGCCTACTTCTCAAAATCAAGAATCGTGTTTGCAATAAACAATCGGGTCTTCTCATCTTGCCTTGTCCAATTGCTATAAGATCATTGCCATCCAAATCAATGACCTCCTCGGATTTGTCCTCTACCTTTTTTTGGAATTTATTGTCATTGATGTCAAAGGAGTATGAAAGATTGTTAGATATTGTCATCAATGTCAAAGTGAATAAACGAGACTATTGTTAGTGATGTCAAAGGCAAAAAATCAGAAGAGCATAATAGAAAATATCTTGGAGGTGATGTGGAACACACTTATTAAGAAAACATCATTTAGTGAAGATGTGTGATTTGTTTTCAAAGGTTTTAAATGGTTAATAAATTTTGTGTCTCTTTGTTAAGAGATGTCTCCCTTCATAGAGGCAAGAAGATATAGAAAGAGAAAGAACTGTGGAAAGAAGTGTGGAGAACAAGAAGATACATTATACAAGCACAAGCAGATTTGAAGGAAGAAAATAATAAAAGATCATTCAAAGGCAGCCATAAAGAAGAAATAAAAAGAAGAAAGAAAATGTGTTCAAAGGCAGCAATTAGTCTTAACAAAAAGACATAGTTTTAAAGAGTTATTTCTTTTCAAAGAGATGCAACTCTT
>VDFB02262767.1:0-22938 GCA_007258455.2 Sequoia sempervirens
AGTGGCATCCTCCAAAGCAACTACCTTAGTACACCTTGTAAAGTAATTTGTGTCTATTAAAATCCACTTATGAAAAAGCACTTGATGGTGGATTTATTATGCTATTAAAATCCACATCCCACTATGTAAGTGGTTGATCAAATTGAATGGGGTGAAGAGGTGGGGCAGCCAACCTTTTCTTTCCAAAAAATAAAGCACACTTTTGGAAATTTCTCACCCATTTGTGAGTGTCATTGAATGAAATTTGACCAATAATAACTAGCCCTCTTAATCTTTGTATTAGTAGTCCTTGCAAAAAAGTGGCTACATAAAGGGCCATCATGGAATTCATTTAGCATTCTGCTAACCTGATATTCCTTTAATCATCTTAATAGGACTCCATTGAAATATTTTATAAAGAGTATGTCATCCACTATGACATAGGGAATGGACTGCAATCTAAAATTTCTTCTTTTGGTCCTATCTATACCTAAAGGATATCTACCTTCCTATAAAAAAAGTAGTCATATCATGCATCCAACTACCTTGTATGTTTTCATTTGGTGCTTTTTGTTCCTGTAGCACAAGGGAAACCTTTGTAGGAGTCTCAAATGTTGACACAAGTTTCTCACACAACCCTTTACCTCTCATTAGCTTGGTGATTTTGATGTCAACATTATACTCCATCACCTTGGTGATCCATCTAGCCCTTTCTTCATTGATATCTCTACTCAAAAGGAACCCTTTAAGATTGAAACAGGGCACCATTAGTGATATCATATTATTAGACAACATATTTCTAGAAAAATTTAATGCCCTAACAATAGCAAGAGCTTGCTTTTCAATGTAAGTATACTTTACCTCACACTCTTTGAGCCCTTCACTAAAGAAAGCAATGGGATGCTCCAAATTTTCTTTAGTTAGCTGGGTTGGGACAACTAATATACTTTCCTCACCTCCAAAGGTATAAAGAATGAAATCCTTTTCATAGTTAGGATTGAAAAGGGTAGGAGCTTGAGCAATTTCTTGTTTGATAGCCTCAAAACTATCTTTACCTTCTTTGGTCCACTTGAAGACTAGGTTTTTGTTAAGCATAGAAGTAAGAGGCTTTACCAAAGCAACAAGGTTTGGAATGAACAACCTCACAAAGTTAATTGTTCCTAAGAAACTCTATAATCCTTTCTTGTGACTAGGAAGTGGGAGGGCCAAGATAGATTTTACTCATGCGCGATCAATGACCAAGCCATCGTTTGAAACAATGTGCCCCAAAAGATTTCCCAGATCAACAACAAAGACACATTTATCTAGATTTAGGGAAATACCATATTCCCTACATTTCTGAAATACCTACTCAAAGTGACTAAAATAATCTTTTTCATGCTTTGAAAATACTATGATATCATCCAGGTATACCAAAACAAACTATCTAAACACACCTTGAAACACCATATCCATGGTTATTTGGAAAGTGGCACCTACATTGGTTAGACCAAAAGGAATTTTACAATAAGCATAGGTGGACCACTTTGTAGTAAATGTTTTCTTATGCTGATCAAATTCTTGGACAAAAATTTGATTATAGCCTGAATAACCATCCAAGAACAAAAACCTTTTTGACCCACTAACTCTTTGCCAAATATACTCCATGGAGGGGAGGGGATAATGATCCTTTAGGGAGGATTTATTTAGATCCCTAAAGTCTACACAAAGTCTTATTTCCTCATTATTTTATTTTATTTATAGGAACAATATTTTCCACCCATGAAGAATGCTTGACGGGAAAAGTGATTCTAGCCTCAATCAATTTGGCTAATTCCTTTCTCATTAAAGGCTCAATCTTAGGATTCATAGGCCTTTGTTTTTTCCTTATAGGTTTGGAATAAACATCTAATTCAATAGTATGTTGGGAAATGCCTGGATCAACACCCTATATGTCTTCATAAGTATAAGAAACTACATCATTGTATCTATTGCAAAGATCTATGAAAAGATCATGTTCAATGGTAGAGCATAGC
Organism: Sequoia sempervirens; assembly: GCA_007258455.2. NCBI lineage: Eukaryota > Viridiplantae > Streptophyta > Pinopsida > Cupressales > Cupressaceae > Sequoia > Sequoia sempervirens. The sequence goes on from VDFB02262767.1 coordinate 1,995, forward strand.
TTTCCCAATTTTAGAGACATTCCATCTAAAATTTTTATAGGCTTGAAGTCACTCATGTTTGAAACTAATTTCATCCTTGTCTACTTTAACTAATCATCAGGGTTGAAAATACCTTTAAGGTTGATAAGGACATTTGGTAGCTTGTTGCTACTCATCTGGACAATCTAATCACCATATTGATTTTGCAGTTTGGACTGATTTCTTTTAGAAAAAATTTCCTCCTCTTGTAGAAAACTTAATAACTGTAGGTCACTATCAAAGACTTGCCAGTGATCTTGATTATGTGGAATAGCAGGCCTTACCACAAGCCTAATCTGTTGTTCCCATTTACTTGCAATATGTGCTAGTATTTCAAACTGAGCACCAACTACTACAAGCCTATTAACATGTTTATTTTGATTTCTCAAAATTGTTTGGATGTTAAAACCTTCAAAGTCCTCTACTAATCCCAAACCCTATTCTTGTAGGATTTTGAGCATATTTTTCTTGATTTAACTTTGAATTCTGACTTGATGGACAAACAATTCACTGTCACCAAAAACTTGTAACAGTTTGTTGTTCCTTTATTTTGTAGGATGGAGACCTTGGACGGGCGCTTCATACTCAACCACATTGTTAGTGAAACTAAATTTAAGCCTAAAGATAATTAATATTTTTCCTTGCTCAGAGATACTAGAATTACACCAACACCAGGACCATTTAAGTTTCTAGAATCATCAAAAAATATCTACCACAATCCCAATAAATCCTCTTGAATTTTTATGATATTGGGGACAAGAGAATTCTCTTCATGAATGCAATAGGTGCCAAGACCAGTCTCCTCTTCCTTAGTAATAAAAAATGGATCAAATTGTAAAGAATTTCCCCATTCATCCAATGAATAATCAGGCACCTCCTCTATAGGATTTTCAAGCTCATGAACATAACAATCTCCCTTTTAATCATGCAATATGTAGTTCATGTTTATTGGACCATGAGTGTAAGGCTCTAGATCATTTGCTATGGGCTTAGATTTGATAGTTGCTTTAGTACCATATCTAGTTCTAAATAACATGTGAGACCAATCAACAGACACATACCCACCTATCTTAGTAGTGAAATCTCTAGATAAGAAAATGGAAAAATGACAAGGAAGGTCTATAACTAAAATGTCTCACAACACATCATAGCCGAGACATGCATGCAAGGAAAAATTTGGGTCTTTAATTACTCCCACTATATTGACAACAATTCCATCCAATTATAAAAAAATTCTAGCCACCCATTCATACTTGATAGCATGCATGCCATAAATTACCCTAGGCATAACAAAACTACTAGCCTTAGAGTTTATCATATAATTATGCACTTTATGATTTCCAATAATTAAAGAAATATAGAAGGGAGGTGGATTACTAATTTTTCTATAATTCCCTTCATCTTTAGGTTGCACTAGGCTACTTGATGGAGTAGTCTGCTCTTTTTCTTACACATCATTCATTTGTTTATTTTCCTTTAAAGAATGTTGTAGAAATTCCCTTTGTGATGGGATAGATAAAGCCTCCCACATAGTAACATTTAGGTTGGATTTCTTCATTTGCTGCACTATGCTGAAAGGATGTTAACTAGATTTAGAAGGAAACTTTGTAACAAGGTCTATTCTTGTTGTTTTTGTGATCTTAGGCTACTCCACCACTTGTTTAGGCCTATTAACCAACTGATTTGATTGTGGGAGATTTGTTGTCCTACCTGCTAGTCCAACATCTGCATTTTGTTGAGGTTTTTGAGAAACTGATATTTTTCCAACCATGAAAGATGCACCATCCTCCATTGCTCTTTTATTTGATCTTGTATTATGGGATATTGCATTGGTATATGCTTTATTTACACCACAAAAATCCTCTTGACCCCAAATGAAAAATGAAGAGTCACCACATGCATGATTTTGATTACTAGCAGTTGTTTGGTTCATGCCAATTTGCTTCTCTAAAGTAGAGGTTTCATTTTGAGCTACTAGAGTTTGCGCAGACTCTCCATTTTTACAAGCATTTTGATTATGAGCTTGCTCACAAAGGTAACAACACTCTTGATCCTATGCTAATTTTTTTTTCATTAGGAAAAAAGCCTTAGAAGTGTTGGTAGTATTTGTGTTCATGCTATTCATGGGCTTAGTATGATTCCACTAAATTTTTCCTTGATAAGGTGGTTTATTTTGTTGATAACCCTGATTTTGAGGATGATAAGGCCTATTGTTTTGAGTGTGCTACCTATCCATTACTATTAAATTGTTCATATTTTGGATCAAGGTACTGCAATATTCTGGAAGTGTAGCAAGAGTAGAAGGTTGGCTTGTGGAAACCATTGGAATAAGAGCCACTAGAATAGGGGCCACCATTGGCTGTGAAGGAAGCTTTGTAAATATAGGCATTGGTGGCCTAGGATCTATCTTCCCAACCCAAATTAAACAATTTTATACCCTTATGGAAACATCATATGCACCTGGTAAGGTTTATCCTCCCTTTGAATCAATCATAATAGTTATATCATTGTTAAGGGTCCTTGAGAAATATAGAAATGGAGTAATGGAAATAGTTGCATGTTTTTTGCTTGATCTGATAATTGACATTAAAAGTGAACAAATGGTGTCTTGTAGTGGTTTTGTAATTTATTGTAGATATTCACATAATTTAAGGACCCTTATTTAACTAAAACATGTTTTAATTGGTCCTTTGCAAAGGTGTTGTAACACACTTGCACAATTTTCTAGAACTTATTGTCTTAATTAAACCTTATGGGCCCCTTCCTAAAAAAATAAGCATAATTTGTACCTTGTTTAAGTGTTTTAAATCACTTTGACATTTATCTAGGTATTCTTAATTCATTGTGGTCAAGTGGAGTTATTACCTCCCTTTTTAGGCCTTAATTTTGACACCTCTAGAGGATCTCTCCCAACAATTATAAATTAAATATAAAATTATGATTAGGAAAATTTTGGTCCTAGTAAGTTGAGCCAGGAATGGTGAATGGGTCCTCCATTAACATGACCTCCTTTTCTCAATTGATCTAGAATGGTTTTGGCCTTCTTTCATTTCCCTAAGGCTTGGTACTAGATACTTAGCTAGGACCCATTTTCCTTTGGTGATGAATGGGTCCTCCCTTAATGAGACCCTAATTTTTGAATTTCATTACGATGGGAATTAAATTATATTTCTTTCTAGATCTGGTGTTGGTCCGAGTTCTTTGAATTTCAAGATTAATCTTCTAATTTAGTATAAATAAGGGGCTAATTCACATTGTTTCTTCTAACACAAGCTAGAAATTTTATCAAGCTTTCAAGCATTCAAGTGATCAAGCATTAGAACATTTCAAAAGAATTCATAAGGAATTTCAAGCAGATTTCAAAGATTTATTTCATCAATTTAAGGTCTTATCATCATGTCAAGGGTTTAATACATTCATGTGTGTTGAGCTAAGAGGTGAATGTTGCATCGAGGATGCATTTACAAGCATCATCCTACATCTAAGATCTACATTCTTCATGGAAACTCCATGATTGTTTGTAGGTTTGCATCACAATACAAAATCCAAGGTGATATCATCTACATTATTGCACTTTCATACTTCATTTCCTTCATTTCATCATTTGGTTTAATGACCTACTAGGGGTTTGACTGAGGAAAATCCCCATTCATTAACAAAAAAACAAGTTTTTCTTTCCCTTGAGTGTGTGATTGTAGATTTATAGGTTCAAGATCAAGTTGAGAAAGATTTGGAGAAAAGTTTTAAAAGTTGCAAAGTTGCAAAAGTTGACATTCAAAGTGAAAGATCATAGAAAGATCTCTAAAAAATTAACTACAAGCTTCTAGAACTTGATAACCGATATTTCAAGAGTACAAAAATTAAGGTACAAGATCCTAAAATCAATTTTTTGAAACCCCAAAAGGGCCCCATTCACCCCTGAAGGCGAATGAGTCCTCCATAGCTCAAAAATAACAACTCTCTAGCCAGGGACACACCTTTTTATGCCTTAAAAACATCCCCCATAGTTTCTATAATAGTAAGGTTATATTTTTTGTTGTTATTAGCATCTTATTTTGCATATTTGAAGTGATTTTAGGCTTGGAAAATAAGTAATCCATCTCTTTTTCCAACACATTTTGGAAAGATCCTACTTTCCACCATTTCAAGAAAAGCATGCTCAAGAGAAGGTTTGGTAAAAATAGGAGTTCTATCCCAATTTTTTTGGAATCTATAATTGAAATCACTCATGAATTCATGAGGTGCTCTTTTAATTGTGGTTAGTTATTTTGCCAGGGACAAATGGTCACTCTTTTCCTCAAAATGTTTGCATAACTTCTCCCCTAACTCATCCCAATTGTGAATGGAGTTGGGTGGCAATCCTCTATACCACTGCAGGTTTTTACCCTTAAGGGAAGTGGCTAGCAACCTAACAACCACATTATCTTCTATTACATCATGCACTGAGCATATTTTTCCACATCTATGATGTGCTCTGTTGGAGTTGTAGATGTTTCACTAGTAAAACGGGGAATAGTTTTGAGGGCATTGACTAGTATATCATCTTTTTGGGCTAGAATCAAGGGGATTCCACCAGTGAAAGATACAAAATGATAATGTTTTGGTACAACCATATGAAATAAATTTCTATTTTTAGGGATAGTAGGTGTTCTATCTTAAAATAATATACCCATAGGTGGAATAGACTGAGCTTTAGGAGGTGGAATTTTACTCCTATTTCTACTTATAACTGACAAAGATTGTCTATTTCTTCTTCTAGAAGTAGAAAATGAGAGTTGGGTGTATTGGAAATTACCTCTAGAAGATGCTCTTGTTTGGATTATAGGCATGCATGTGCAGGTGTGATCTTGAACCAAGAGTTCTATATAGCAATAAAGTCACCAATTTGTATGTAGATTCCTTACTTGATTACAGAGTCATCAGGTACTTGTTTAAGATCCTCTTCAAGGCTAGAATTGTTGAGATAATAACCATTATCTCAATAAAATGAAGTGAAACTTTTTCTTCTGTCCCATCAGGCATGCTAGAAAATGTTGTCACATAAAACTGCATCCTAGTGAAAAAGAGTTGAGTGTTCTAATGACATAATAGAAACAACCTCAACTAAGTGCAAATATGTTGGTCTAACACAACACATGAAACCTATCACTACCCTAATCCAACAAATCATAGAGGAAAAGGGATAGAAGGATAACATTAAAATGAAAGGGAGATGATGCACCAAGATAGAAATTTGTTTCTTCATGCTTCAAAATGACATAATACATCAATGAAACAACTAAAACATATACTCAAACATGAATGTAAATGGAGTTTACTAAAACATGCAAGGGATAATGGTGATAATAGTTGGATTTTATTAACATAAAATCTTAGAAGAAATATTTACAATGGTAGAATGCAAAGAATGCAATTTCTACAATAGAAAACCCCTAGAGAAGCCAAAGGAAGAACCCTAAAAAAATATACAAGTGTTTCCTTTATATTTTAGGCATAACTAAGATAAACATTAACCAAACCCTAACCTAACTATGGTTAGCAGATCTGATCATAGAAGCAAGAGGTTTATCCAAAAAATGCATTCCTATAAATAGCATGGTTGTCATACCTACTATGAAAATTTTGCCAAGAAGAGCCTAGAGAAGACAAGTCCAACATGCAATCCACCCTATCGTGAAGATTTTTTTAGAAAATCTATCCAAAATCCTTTGTGAAACCTATGATTTGGGTATGGAATTAGTCAGAAGTGACACATGATAGTAGTGAATGAGCATGGCTGCCACAAATCCACTTGGAGAAGTCAAAAGAAGGGATTAAAGTCATCCTTGAAACCCTAAAAGTCAGATTTGGTAGTCGGGGAGTTGTTGATCATTAATGGCATCACCCAAAAAATCATGCTAAATGTAGGAAGGTCAAGGAATTAGGCTCGAAAGGAAGCCTTTACAAAAATGTGAATTAAATGGTTTAGACCCCCAAAAATGTGTTTTTCAGACATCGATGGTTAGGAAGTTAGAGGTAGAGAGTCGAGTGTTGAGCCTATCTTGTGCTTATGCTTTCATCAAAATTCATGTGTCAAGCCATCAAAAATTGCGCTTCGGGCCATTGAAGGATGGGTGTCAAATTGTCAACTTACAAAATTCCTCAGAAGAAAGAAGGAGCAAAGTATCACAAAGAAGAAAGGAGGCATCAGGGTAAGAGGGAATCCTTACCTCTGAAAATTAGAGGTAAGGGGGAAACCTTACCCCTGAAGCTTAAAAATTTGACACTTAGTCAAATTATTAAAAGAAAAAATTAGAGAGACAAATGAATATCAGCAGGAACAAAGAAATGGTCCCTTCAACATTCTGAAGAAGTTCATTACTCAATGGAAGGATGAGAAAAGGGTGGAAAAAATGAAGAGGAGAATGGGAAGACTAACCCTAAAGGAAACCAACCTTCGAAAATCAGAGGGAAGACTTACCTCTTTCCTTTGAAGGTAAGAGGTAAGATGTAAGGGTGAAGGCAAACAATTGAAGGCCGATAGAGGAAAGGTGAAAGTGGAAGAGGGGAGAGGTGGTAAGGGGTAAAGGGGAAGGATGAAGGATAAAACTTGAAACACTTAGAGGAAAGATGGAATAGGGGAGAGATAGAGAAGGCATGAAGGAAGTGGGTAAGAGAGTTTGAAAACTTGATATTTTAGGACATAGTAAATTTTAGGAACCCTCAAGGAAAATTCATGCAAGATGGTCAATGTAGGATCTCTCAAATTGAATATTAGTGATAGGTAATCTAAGGATGGCACAAAATGAAAACAAAACCCAATGAGGGAAAAAACATGCTGAGGATTAACTCACAATATAGAGAATATCAAAACCAAATACAAAGGCTCACTACCAAAAAGGCTCACTTCCAAAATAGGACTCACTATCTGCAACATGACTCACTATCCAAAAAGGGTTAACCACTTGGAGGGCCCACTACCACAAAATTATAAAGAAGATAGAAGAGAGATGTTATAGAGAGAAAAAATCTCAATGCAATGTATATTTCCACCATATTTTGATCACACAATTACATACACACAAAAGATGTCAAATTCCTTAAGCTCACTGCCTTTGAAACCCTAACAGGAAATTCAGATTAATCTTCTCAAACTTGCATCACACACACTATTTTCAATCTATTTTTCTTGCATTCACCTTCCACAAACATCTCAACTCATATTTATACCATCTTCAACATTGAAACTCATCCAAGGTCAGCCACACACCATTTGTATTTACAAGTACAAATTAGATCAGCACAAAAACATTCCAGAATGGAATTAAAATGAGAGAAACCCACACACATACTTAATGAGGACATAAATAAGTCCCAACACACTTTAGAATGCTTACATGAACTTCATAAGTAGTGTTTAACACAAGGTCGACCAAAACCCATGTAAATCTCATAAAAAAATTAAGCACACACAACCTTAACATGATCCAATCTCTCCAGATAACAAAGTTATCTTGAGCATGATCATATTAGCTTATTTTAAGAATCACAAGTCTTGAAACCACAATTCAAAGTAATATAGAGCAAATATATTTCTCTATACCATAGCTAGATACACAAAAAAGTATAGAACACATACTAATGAAGATATCTTGCATTGTACAATGATCCAGAAGCCCAAATTCTTCATATAGTAGCTACCAACAACCATGAACAATACTTCAAAAATGTACTAGCATAAGAATACATCCTAGAGAAAAACTTGAAGAAAATAAACAAACCTTCTTTATTATAATTTTCTCAATATCCTTGACATATACAATCAATAACCTATTTCCATGACATTAATGATAACAACTCTTTGACAATGAGTTAACCAGTTGACATTAATGACAACACCTTCATACTTGCAACATGACAATGTACAAGAAATTTTATATAATATCCAAGGTAATTCTTTTTCCATAAATTTAAAATTATAAATTGATAGCTCAAATTCTAATGCACACTCAACTATTAATTGTTATTTACTTTGTTGAAGAAGAAAATACAACCCTAATTATAAAAATAAGTGAGTGGAGGCCACAAATTAGGAGCCACACTTAGATTAAATATAATTATTTAATGAAAATAAATAAACTAAATTCTAAGAACAAGACACAAAGGAATAAAGTTCTATAAATTAAAATTTCTAAGTTTTATAGTTGGTAGGAATAGAGGTAAATTATCTAGTTTCATTCCTCAAATATCATGGCTAGAAAGTAATTATTGGAAATATTATGTATACATGGGTATGTGTAGGATCATGGTATGCCAAAAAGTGGCAATATTTGTAGGGTATGTGGCTGGATTTAATTTTTTTTCACCCAAAATTAATGAAATGAAAAGGGTTTTTAGGAGGAGATTCTCAGCTTTCCAAAAATATAAATTATGATTTAATTTGAATTTAATAAATAATTATTATTCATTTCTATTAGGAATTACGATCAAAGTCCCGGACGATAGGTCGATTGAAAAACATCTATAACTTTCAAACAAGATCATTTTTGAATCCAAAACATGTACATTCTATGATTTACATACTATAGGATTAAAAACAAATATTAAATGAATTTTGACCAAGTTAAGGTGGTCTAGACATCGAAGTTTTTATATTTTCTAAAAGTTGTAATAAAAAATTCATAATTAATTATTTACTTGGAAAAAAATTACAAAAAAATATATTTCACATCCGACATGAGTCCTCTATTTATATATAAAATCTACAAAAAAATATTATCATTTTATTATGGTTAGGTGGTCGCATTTACACCTACTTCTTATTTTTCCCCGGAAATTTAAGTACTATCGCATTGAAATTTTAAATTTTCACCAAATAGATTTTATTTATTTTTAAATAAAACTTAGTATTTTAGAAAATACATTCAATTTTCTACAAATTCTATTCTTACATATTTTTGAAATAATATAGATAACTTATTCAAATATTTACGTCAAGTTGCCTAACACTGTTTTTTCTGAATTTTTTGCCACTTAAGGGCCTGTTTGGCATACCATGATCCTGCACATGCCTATGTATCTGAAACCATATATATTTCAACATTACTTTCATTTCAAATCACCTACGCATAGTTTGGTTAAATAGAAATAGTTGGATGATATATTTTTTCCTAGTCAAGAGGAGTGTATGTCTATTGGTATTATAAGGGTGTGATAATCATTGAAAAATTAAATGAATGGAAAAAGGGGGTGGTCCACCAAATGAATTAATCAACTTGATGAGCCACTCTTTTTCACTTGTTATTTCTTTCAATTATGCATAGAGTAACATCAAAAAATAAGCCTAATTGATATAACAGTGAAAAGCTATGTTTTAAGAAGGTAAAATAATGTGTATCTATTGCAAAAAGTTCTTTTTTAGGCCTCATTGATGAATCATTCGCTAAGTGGCGAATGGGTCCCTATTAGGGTTATAGAAAATTTATTTCCTAGTTTTGTTCTTCAATGTTTACACTCCCAGATCCTAGGTTTTCAGCTCCCAACAGTCAGAAATCAATTATGTATCTTAGTTTTTGTGATCTTGCAAGAAAGATGACAACTTTTGCAATTTTGTAACTTTAACAATTTTTTGTTCTCCGCTTGGTCTTCAACCTAAAATATCCAATCATACATCAAAGGAGAAGAAAATGTTGATTGTTAGGGAATAAGAGATTTCCTTGGTCAAACCCTGTATTGGTAATTGAACCTTGTAAATAAATAATGCATAAAATGGGATCGATGAATGAACAATGGAATGTTACTACTCACCAATCCTTAGTTGAACCTTGGATTGAAAATTTGAAACTTAGCATAAATTAGCTTTAAGTATTGAAAATCTTGTTCACAACACTTGACATAAGATAATGGCTTTGAATACTTGAATTTTAGCACCAATGCTACATCAACACATTAGCTCAAAAACATGCAAGGCTTTTACATGATTAAATAGATATTTTATTCCTACAATAAAAAATTGATAATCTTCCCTTGAATGCCTTTGAAATGCTCTTGTGGAATATTCAGATGCTCTCTTGAAAAATCTTAGATTTCTTAGATGAAACTATTTGAAATAACCTTATATTTATACACAACTTAAGATTAAATCCTAAAATTCAAATAACACAAGCCAACACTATGATTTGAAATCATTAAAATATCGCTCAAAAACATATCCCAAGAGGGGTGTCCTAAGTTAGTGAGGACCCATTCACCATAAGGAAAATGAATAGGACACAATTCACTAGGACAAACTTCAGGGGTTGTGAAATAATATGCCAAAAGGGGGTCCTAGGACCTACTGGGGACCAATTCTCTAGGTGGAAAATGGGTCCTAGGTCACTAGAATAGGACACATTCCTTTCAAAATTAAGTGTTGTATAATATCATTTAATATTTTTAGGCTTTATCCCGCAAAAAATGAAATAAATCAAGCTTGGGTTTGAATTAAAGGGGCCAATTAACCTTAATTAACCTCAATTAATTAAATAAATCCCTAGATTAGTGTTGCAGAATTAATATGAATGTGTAAAACACATTACAACACTAAATCAAGGAAATTGTTGGTTGTTTACAACAAACCAAGCAGGTCTCACCAGGTACCTATGAGTTTTCCAAACTCAATTCTCGAATACCTAGAAGACAAGTGGCCAATGAATGAGATATAGCACCTAATTGCTCTACCTCCTACACTTTGGGCTCTGCAAAACATGGGAGGGTGTTCCCACAATGTATATTATACCACTATTTCAAACAATTCACTTGTACATTGCATATTTGAGCAGATATTCTCACCCATGACTAACAAGATGAAATTATCCAAGAAGTTGGAAATTCCTTGAAAAAACTATGTAGCTTAAGTTGAAAATATGAAACAACACAAAATAAAAAAATTCAAGATAGATCAATGATTATTTAAAAAGATTGTTCTCAAGTCGAGTAACTAGAACCATGAGAAAGACTTAATGGGGTTATGATGAATGCCATTATCTATGGATTGGGAGTCCAAGAAAACTGAAATATAAGGTATATTTAATACTGAGCACCCATGATCTGAGCGATTTTAATTTGTAATCCACAAATTCGAACCAAATTCTAAAGATTGTTTATTAGATCTAATGACCTTGCATGCAAATTCATGGTTTTATTTAAGCATTTTAACTCATTCTATGAACTAGAGCTAAAACCAAAACATATATTAGAGTATGAAATGATGAAAATTAATGAAATGATCTTTGATCAATACTTTCATTAATAATTCGAATAAAAAACCAAAATGGAGAGACTATAGACCTGGAAAATATTCATTATCATTTAGATGTGTTTAGGAACCATATATTTGACAAAATTTTCTGTCTAGACTCAATTTTTTTGAAAAAAGCTTAGCATATTCTCTCTGTGTTCTTAACTTTCACAATTTAGTTCTAGAATTCAACAAAAGACCCACACAAATGGCCCTAAATTCCCTTTTATAAAAAAAGGGAGCAAAAACAAGCTTCACGCAAGATGTACACATGTCACATTCTAATTGGACAACTTGTTATCAATAGTTTTGCACCCTACTGAATGCAGTATTCAGCAAACTACTAAAACATGGAAACCTCTTTCAGATGTGGGTGATTTGCGTGAAAGAGGAATCTCCAGAGTGAGCTAGTTCTCCAAATGATAAGTCCTATTCTAAAACTCCAAGGGAAAATGGATAAAAGATGAACTAAAAATAAATCTGAATCTAACTGATGATTGACTAAAACCTCTGACAGAAAATTGAAACCTGCCACTCACAAAAATGGCTTCACTACAATGATTCCTACAATCTCACCAATACATGATTTCATCATTAATTAATATGAAGATTCAGAACTTTGAATACAACATATAACCTGAAAACATCAAAACTTGTGCAAAAGAACTCATCAACACATGACATTAAGGTTTCAAAGTTGAATACACAAAATATCAAACTGTTGTTACGAGTCTTGAGACAAGAAAGTGGAAAGAAGAACTCTGCCATATTATTGGAACTGAAAGAGTGTTAATATGTCAAAACTAAGTACAATGTTCACAAGCTCAAAAATGCATAAGAGTAGGAACTCTGATCTAAACTACTGAGAGCGAAGAGCTGAAAAGACTAAGTCTATCAAAACATAGCTCTCTAGAAACCCTAATCCGAGCTTAGAAAAAAGCTAAAGGGAAAAGGCTTCAAACTGCCTCAAAAACTACTTAAAAGTAGAAAAAAACACAATGATTTTATGATCACATTGTCAAGCCTCTAAAAATAGGCTAATCTCGCTTTAAAAGCTCAAAAAACACCTTATCTCTCCAAGATAAGTCTCAAATCCGACCTAGAGGAAAAGTCAATAAAAGATCTGCTAAAAATAGCAAAAAAACATAAAGCAATTTATAGAATATTGCTTTTATGATTCTGCTTTACAAGATGTAGATTTTATAATTTTCCTATTTTTGCAATTTAAAGATTGAAAATCTTTTGCAAAAAGAAAATCAAATTATTTCTCTAATTCAATGTTCTGATTTTTCCATAAAAATCATAAAAGCATTACACATATCATCCTTTCATCAAACTTCAAACTTTAGTTATCTCTCTAAAAACAAAGAACCTTTAGTAGATAATCATCATGACCTAATCCTAAATCATAAGGCATTCACTATTGACCTCCTTCAAATCAATTAAAATAAATACCTAAGGTATGGCATACTTCGTTCTCCCTAAGGCACTTATCAATCAATTTTAATAAATAAGCCTAAACCCTAGGAAAATAATGCATCACCCCTAAGCTTAACTTAGGCATAAAAGTCTCGGCCATCCCCAAATGCATTAGACTTCAGACTTTGATAAATAAGTCACAAGGATGCCTAACTCGAAATTCCCATGTGCTATTGTCAAAAGGAAAAAATTCAAAGGGCAATTATAATGTCGGCTAACATCAAGGCATGAACAAAACGGGGTCAAACCATAAAATTATCATTTTTCACTTGAAACTTCTGGAAAAGCTCGATCTGCAAATAGTGCCAACACCACCATGTTTAGTGTTCCAGATGAAATGCTTGATTTCCATGATTGTTTCCTTCAATCTGTTTGACCTTCCTGTTGAGATAATGGTAAGCTTATATTCAAGCTTTTTCAAGCTTCCTTACTTTATTTCTAAGCTGCTTCTAACCTCGAGGTTGTGGTATCAATGCAATTTCTGATGCATTTATCATTGTATTTCTTTGTTTTCTCCTTGATGAATCCATTCGGCCGCATTATGTGAGCTCGACCCTCACTTTAAAACTCAGACCCTTGGCATTTGGAAGCGTTAAACTGAAACCTCTGGCCACGGCTAAAGCACTCCATTAGAAATTTAAACTAGTAATTTTCTTTTCCTACACCTTATTCTTTGGAAACTTAAATAGTTACCTTTTACTCATGGATTTTGACCATGTTCAGGGTGAACCAAAAGTGCACTATAAGAAGCATTCCCTTAACTTTTGGGCTTGACCCAGAACATTAAACTCCTCTTTGTGTATATCTGAGTGTAAATCCGCTTGTGGGTGTTATAGAAAATAGAATGAAATTGCATCTTTTTCCTTCGTTGCTTGATTCAATCATAAGAAACTTGTATTTCGCATTTACTTGCTGTTTCTTTTATGGGTTGTCTTTGTAATTTGATTTTTTAGTACTTTGATGCTAAACTGAAAGTGGGTATCAGAAAATATTAAAGAAAACTGCATTCTCTTCTCCTCTAAAGCTTGATCTAGCACAAAAGTCTTCACATTTGTAGTCAAACTGCTTTTGAATGCAAAATCAAAAATGGGTATTGTAGATTATCACATTTTTTGTACCTTGTATGAAAACCCACATGTGGATACCATGGATAACTAAGCATAGTTTTTTTTCATAGTCCTAAATCATATGTTTGTATATTTTGAAGAAAATGTCTCTATTCTGATTTCTCTTCAGAACTCGACCATCAGTTTATTGCATTTATTCCTATTATTTTCTGAAAAAACTCTTCTTATGGGCTTCACTAGAAATGTAAAGTTCCATGGTTTCACATTCTGAGCCTTAACCCGGGAATAAAGTTCCACCAATACCTATTAATTCACATGAATGCACTCAGCTGGGTTGGTAGAACAAACTATTTCATTGCTGAGATAACAACACCCATGTGAATGTTTGGAAATAGTGAACAATCTGTATAGCTACTGTATTGGAAACCTTAACGTTGGTATTTTGATTTCAAAAGAGAACTATATTTATGATCTTGGCTCAACACAACAATCTACCTTTGACTCAACTACTGTCCTTAGCAAACCTTCACACGGGTTGTCATGATTACTGCATTTTCTGTATTTTGAAAAGCAATTGAAAATATGGGGCAACTGCTATTCGTTTCTATCCATATGGCTCGAGCTAAAATAAATAGTGACTTACTCTAAACTTTTGAAACAAAACAATATCATGAGTATTGAAAATTTTCAAAGAAAAAACATGCATCCCTATTTTCTTGATAGAGCTCGTCCTCCCAAACTTTCTTGAAATGGTATTAAAACTGTATATTTGCTTGCTTTTATTCTTCATATTTCAACTCAAATAACTAGTGATGTTTTGCAAGATTTTGAAAGATCTGCTTTGAATTTAAAATCTCATATGTGTATTGAGCTCAAAACTGTACATTCCATTATGGTCTCCAACTGCATTATGTTGCTCATCTTGTAAATATGATAAAACCTTTACCTTACTGTTCTAACAAGAACTTAACTGAGTAATCTGAAAATGATGAAAATCCTATATATTTGTTGTATTTAATTCATGGCTCGATCAATTACAAGTGATGTCTTACTTTGACACTTGTAACTCTTTTGAAGACACAATAGAACAATCCCTGCTATGCAATATTGCCTAGGACATAAAAGGTTAGTTGGCATTGACAATTTGTTCAAGTAACTCTCTGAAGCAATTTGAATGAACAGTAATTGCTGCCTTGCCTTAAGCATTGATAGATGATCCATACAACATAGCTTTCCACTCATAGACATTTGCATGAACATTGATACTCTTCATTCTTGAAGCTCATTTGTAGTATTTGAAAACTGCTCTTTGTGTAGAAAATTTGAGCCCCCTTAAATCATTTGAACTCCTTGAATCTACATTTTGATTACATGCTTGATATTCATAATACTGTGTTTGTTTCACCAGTCAACTTAGAACTAGAAACTCCTTTAGCACTCAAAAGCACTTGTCTGCATTTGTTCTCATGAGCAACATGGTACTCTTCATGCATTTTTATATTTCACCGTACAAATTGCTCTTAAAATTTGTTCTCTTTGATGATGAAAATTAAAACAAAACATTAAGGTATAATGTATGCCTATTCACTATCCAAGAGAGAATTGATGAATTGAAACTTACATGACATAATCAGCACAGAAAGTGAAGATATTCAACAATTTATGATGTAGATGTAATCAGTTAAATTTATTAACTGAACTAAACTCACTGTTCACCTGTAGCCTTTAGAAAGAAAACCTGATCATTATGAATGCATAGTTGGTTTCGTTACTTGATGGATTCTCTGTTTTACTCTTTTAGTTGTTCTCATTTCATTTGATGAATATGATGAAGTATCTTTTAAAATCAGCCCATTTAATGAATAAGGCAGCATGCCGAGCTCTACCCTTGTGGGAGCCTATTTTACTGCACATGCTTGTTCTTTGAATAATGTTTAGCTTCATGACTTTACCTATATCTGCACAAGGAAACAAACAGTGTTAGCATAAAAATGAAACATGATGATTATGATGTTGCTATTTCTCCTTCAGTTCACTTCTTTCATACTGCACTTAATTGATTGTTTCAATGTATTACTAATAGCATGTTGTACTATTGTGGGTGCCTCATATAAGTTACATCATAATCGGAGCCACTGACACCTCTCTTTTCCTCTTATAGGTCGACGAAGGTCAAGAAGGCGAGGTGCACCATTCGGCATCGAACGTCGATAATTAGGCAATGATGATTATGCTATCACTTATGTGTTTTCCTTTTTGCATCTTCAGTAGTGCAATGTGCAATTAGAAATGTATTGTAATAGTCATAGTTATATCCACGGCTTGTGTGGATCTTTAATTTCAATTCTGCTTTTCAATTGAAAAGAAAATGCATTTCATGCAACGTTGTAATATCATTCTGATTGTGAAATCAAATGATGCCCTATAAAAATATGAGTTCTTTACAAAATAAATGAAAGCATCTGAAATGCTATTTTTCTCATATACTCAATTCTGTATTTCTTTTGATCCTGCAACATTTGAATGGAACTCTGCAACTCTATTACTTCACTAAAATGCATAACTATTACTTGATGTAAAAGTGATGTGAAACATCATTTAAAATTGAATTTGCAATTCCACTTAATGTTAAGTAACAATCAGCCAGCTTCTCTATTTGAGCTAAGGTGAAAAATATGTAACATTTTGGCAATTTCCGTGATATGCTTTCCTACTAAGCATAGATCAGTGGCCTGTAAACAATTCATTGGGTGTGGAGTCAATTCTGCCCCTTCTTGTAACTCATAAACTTGAACAACAACACTCCAAATAGCAGCAAGAAAACAAAACAAAACTGAAAGCAAATTAAAAGCCCTTGGTGGCCAACAGAACAAAGTGCAGCAGTATTTCAAGAAAGCAAAACGACTAAAATGAAATGTGTGAAACACACTTATTTGCAAACTACTCTACGTTGACTAGTGGAAAAGGTACTCAAACAAAACCGTTTATAGGTTTTGAAAAATAAATTCCTCTCCTAATTAGCTGTAGATACTTTGAATGCTCACAAATTTGCAGTAAGAGATGAAAAATGAAGACACTCC
This sequence comes from Sequoia sempervirens, assembly GCA_007258455.2. NCBI lineage: Eukaryota > Viridiplantae > Streptophyta > Pinopsida > Cupressales > Cupressaceae > Sequoia > Sequoia sempervirens. Next base: position 18,896 of record VDFB02262767.1, read on the forward strand.
CCATACATTGTTGTACTGCAACTTGTAGATTACAATCAAAGGCACAAATCACGTGAGTCTGATCAAGCATACCTCTAATTTTCTCTGAATGAAAAGGTGGGATTTGCTGCCCCTCGACTACCACCTCATCCTTAGGTGTGCTGAAAATCCTTTGGATCTTGCCAACATCCCTAGCTAGATGTCTGATGGGGTAGCCTCTTGAAAGGGTGAAACTGGAACTTTCCCCTCAACTTATTTGTTGGTTACCTACTACTTCAATCTCATCCTTTTGATGAGGATCATTTGAAAATAGATCACCCAACCTTGCGCAAAACTCATCAATTATATTAGCGTATAGGTTCTCGTGGGTCCCATCATAATCTTTTGTATGCATATCAGGCTTTGAGGTGTCCTGACTATTTTCTTGAAAACCTATAAAGATATCAAGGCCATTACCTTGTACAGTAGTGTCATGCTTATGCACAGTTTGATCTCGTTCTATTTGAGCTATTGCACTAGGTTCATCAAGGTTCTGGCATTTGATAACCATGTTATCTTCACTTCCATGTGAATAGATCAACAACTTATCATTGACATCTTCATGGCTTTGCTGATCAAAACTCAATGGATTTGTTGTTTCATATGCATTACCTTCATCACTACTAAAAAAAAAGGAATTTCTTCAAATAAATTGGTCAAACCTTGAGTTTGGACACCCCCTTTTGTCTCCTCAAGCTGCTGCTCCAAATTTTCTACCTCAAAAGGTGAGTGTTTGGAATCTAAGTTTGAAAAAAAAGCTTTGAGGTTGTCCCAAAACATGTCGTCTTCCCTCTCACTTCCAATTTCTTGTGGAGGAAGAATATTTTCTTCATCACCGCAACTCTTCTGAGGTATCAAAACATCAGAACTTTGAACTTCTCTCCATTTCTCTAGAGATTGTACGGGTGTAATATGAGGGATGCTTACTTAATTATCCAAAAAGAACCGTAATCCATTGAACAAATCAAGAAAGACTTGAGAACTGTCACTTGTTCTTTGATTTAGAATATGTTCTTCAAACAGGGCCTCCTCTACCTCCTGCAACAATGGCTCATGATGCTTTGGGTCTTTTTTAACGTTGTCCCAACTGGAGACTTCAACATGACCATCGATATTTTTCTACTCCAATGAACCAAGCTTCTCCATACATGCGACATTTTTTGGTTCCGTTGAAAAAATGGAGCAATCAGCAGCAACTGCTTGCTCTATATGTTGTAGCAATTGTTCCTTCGAAAACCCTCTATTGTCCTCCACAGAACAAGGCCTTCTCATTCAATCTTTTGTTTCTGCAAACGATATTCCTCCATAGCTATATGCAATAAATTCACTCTTCCAGCTTCTTCCATGTTGAACGATGAGTCATTTCCTGAGTCAATAGGTCTGTCCTCAATAGTGACGAGACAAGCTGAATTATTTGGCTGGGAAACTTGTGGGATTTTTGGAGTTTCTTAGAGGAAAGGAGGTTGCTTCCTAACAGACTGGTCTTGAATGCTCACAGGTTTAGAAAGTTCTAACCTAGATTCTTGCAAAGGTGAAAAATCTCTAAAGCTAGGAATTTTGATTTTAGTCGAGTTAGGATGCTCAGTTTTCATAAAACTTGGAAACTTGAATTTACGAACCTCTTCTTAAATAGGATGTTCAGAACTGACAGGAGTTGTTTGGGCTTCCAACTTTTGACACCAAGCAAGCAAAATATTTTTTTGTGTGGCTGCCTCTCTCTCTAAATCCTCCTCAAACTGTGCTCCTTGGGTCTCCAGCTCCTGATCATGAAGATAGGCTTGATAAGCCAACTCCTGCTACTGTTGATTATACTCATACTGCTTCTTGATCTCTGTGAGTTGATTCATGTAATCAAGCAGCATGCTTTTTATACTTGCCATCTCCTCCTGTTGATCTATTTGACTTATTTTCCTTTCATAGTTCACCCTTATTTCTCTGAAACTCAAGCCTTCAATCTCTTGGGACTAATTTTTAACATAGGAGGGCTGAGATGAATAATGAGCAGGGGTGGGTGGGTGGCAACTATACTACACATGCTAGTTTTGAAAAGCCATGGAACTAGAATCAGTAGCTTGATTATGTGAATGTGGCTGATATGGAGACGGGTAAGCAATATCTTCATGATATGACGAGTGATATGATACATGCCCATGAAATATTGACATATTTATTCATCTAAAGGCTAAAAATGAGCAAAACTTAGAATCTCTAACAGCATACCAGCACTTGATCATTTTGAAACTAGAAAAGGCTTCTTGGAGTCACCATGGTGTTTGATGACTATGCCTCCAAAGGCTAATAATTCTAAAGGGAACACCTGACCCTTCAGTATGTGTTCATTTGTGCACTGTTCACACTGGATCTACAGGAAAATCAGAGAATGAAGTTGCCAGGTATATTGAAAAGGGCCTCCAAAAGGCTGAATAACTTGCTACATACACCAAACAACAACCTTAAAGGATTAAAACTTCTCTGAAATTGATTTTCAGAGTCCCACCGGGCATGCCAAAAATTGTTATCAATAGTTTTGCACCCTGATGAATGCAGTATTCAGCAAACTACTGAAACATGGAAACCTCTTTCAGATGTGGGTGATCTACGCGAAAGAGGAATCTCCAGAGTGAGTTGGTTCTCTGAATGATAAGTCCTATTCTAAAACTCCAAGGGAAGATGGATAAAAGATGAATTGAAAATAAATCTGAATCTAACTGATGATTGACTAAAACCTCTGACAGAAAATTGAAACCTACCACTCACAACAATCCCTTCACTACAATGATTCCTACAATCTCACCAATACATGATTTCATCATTAATTCATATGAAGATTCAGAACTTCGAATACAACATATAACCTGAAAACATGAAAACTTGTGCAGAAGAACTCATAAAGACAGGGCATTAAGGTTTCAAACTTGAATACACAAAATATCAAACTGTTGTTACGAGTCTTGAGACAAGAAAGTGGAAAGAAGAACTCTGTCATATTATTGGAACTGGAAGAGTGTCAATATGTCAAAACTGAGTACAATGTTCACAAGCTCAAAAATGCATAAGAGCAGGAACTTTGATCTGAACTACTGAGAGTGGAGAGCTGAAAAGACTAAGTCTATCAAAACATAGCTCTCTAGAAACCCTAATCTGAGCTTAGAAAAAATCTCAAGGAAAAAGGCTTCAAACTGCCTCCAAAACTGCTTAAGAGTAGAAAAAAGCACAATGCTTTTATGATCACATTGTCAAGCCTCTAAAAATAGGCTAATCTCACTTTAAAAGATCAAAAAACACTTATCTCTCCAAGATAAGTCTCAAATCCGACCAAGAGGAAAAGTCAATAAAAGATCTTCTAAAAATAGCAAGAAAACATAAATCAATTTATAGAATATTGCTTTTATGATTCTACTTTATAAGATGCAGATTTTATAATTTGCCTATTTTTGCAATTTAAAGATTGAAAATCTTTTGCAAAAAGAAAATCACCTTATTTCTCCATTTCAATGTTCTGATTTTTCCATAAAAATCATAAAAGCATTACACATATCATCCTTTCATCAAACTTCAAACTTTAGTTATCTCTCTAAAAACAAAGAACCTTCAGTAGATAATCATCATGACCTAATCCTAAATCATAAGGCATTCACTATTGATCTCCTTCAAATCAATTAAAATAAATACCTAGGGTATGACATACTTCATTCTCCCTAAGGCACTTATCAATCAATTTTAATAAATAAGCCTAAACCCTAGGTAAATAATGCATCACCCCTAAGCTTAACTTAGGCATAAAAGTCTCGGCCATCCCCAAATGCATTAGACTTTGAAGACTTTGATAAATAAGTCACAAGGATGCCTAACTCAAAATTCCCATGTGCTATTGTCAAAAGGTGAAAACTCAAAGGGCAATTATAATGTCAGTTGACATCAAGGCATGAACAAAATGGGGTCAAACCATAAAATTATCATTTCGCACTTGAAACTTCTGGAAAAGCTCGATCTGCAAACAACACCGACACCACCATGTTTAGTGT
>VDFB02262768.1:0-69365 GCA_007258455.2 Sequoia sempervirens
AGAAAGAACCATAATCACCAAAATGGAAACTAATAACACAACATATTATATGCATTTCATGAAGCACCAACATGGGATGATAATGCCATTAACTTATGCTAATAACAATCCAAACTCTAATGGCAACACAATGCAAACAACTTACTTCATCAAATTCCACAAAGATATACAAGTAAATCACACCCAAATGAATTGATACCCATTAAGAAATGCCAAGAAATCAGCATATGCCACTCATTTGTCAATGGTACTTGAAATACATAATGCTTAAATTTTTCGGCCAAAAACTAGGGTTTGGCTAATCCGAGCAAGCTCAAATTTTTTGAATACAGCCAATTAACCGATTTTTCACTATTATTCAGGTGGAATTGATGATGAATGAAGTTTATCAACCCAATCAAATACATTCAATCTTTGATCACTTCAAAGGAACTTCACAAATTATGTTCATTCCAAGGTTCAAGTGATGTCATGTATTGGGGTTCAATCGTTCACAAGTCTCATGTATTTCTAGGGACCTCAGATTACCCAGGTGAACTATCATTTGGGTAATCCGAGCTTGCTTGGATTTAATAATGAAACGATTAACTCAAAAAAATACAAGTGTTCAACATTCAAGCTCAGACCTAGGACTAGTCAAGGAACTTGGATAATCCAAGGAGGCTCAACTTCTCCAAGCAGATTAGAGCTCAGAAAATCTGAGCTACCTCAAAATTTTCAAATTTTTTTTGAACCTACTATTTTCACTAAGTATTGAATCTTGACTTCTTCAAATAGATAAAAGATGAACACCAAATCTTCACAAGACTAAATTATTAACATTTCACTATTGATTTCAGTTGGATAATTTGCTTTAGAATCATCGATTTCACTCATTCTCACCAAACTTCACAAACATCAACACTAGGGTTTCTTTCTATTGCTCAAAATAGGGAGGCGATCCGAAATTTCATTATCAATCATGTGTAAATCCAGCATCGAGTGAATTTTAAGAGTATTAAACACCTTTTACACACTAAATACGTTTAAAATGGAACCCTATTTCGACCCATTTAGAATAAACTTGTTTGAATACCGAAACCCTAGATGTCGGCAAGAAACTCACTACAAACTTAAAACTTAATAACCAAAAGGCCGACTCAGGCCATGAAGATTGATAGCTAGACATGAAATGCATCAAATACCATCAAATGAAAATGACCGAACATACCTTGCAATGGCATTCCACAAAAGGGGATTCGATGGCCGAGTGGTATTGGACGTTTTGAACTCAAGAACAATCACAGGAGATTGAATTGAATGCAATCCAGTGAAGACCTTCCTAGCTTCAAGCTCTCACAAATATGATATGACCAAATGACCTCTTGTTTCTCAATTTATTCCCAAATTTTTCTTTTGAACTCATTAACTCAAGCAATAAATTTTTGTACGAGCGTCTGAAGGGGACTCAAAAATACGATAGAGGGTCGAAATTAGGTAATCCGAGGTAGCTTGGATTATCTAACCGGATTAAGGTTTGGGTAATCTGAGTTACCTCGGAATTACTGAACATCCTTCTTACTTAGCCAATTTTTCCTCAATTTGAACTTTTTTTTATCAAAGGTTAGTCTCCAAGAGCCCGACCATCACATGAAGTTGCAAAATAGCATCTTAAATGCAGATTTATCATTAATCACATGGGCAAAACAAGACCAAAACTGAGAGACTTATCCCTTAAGGGGATGAAGTCAGGACCCTACAAAAAGAAAATAGGAAAGAAAAGCAAGAAAAGAGGTTCACTGCTTTCAGCAGGTCGTGTGTGCGAAAACTGCACAAGTACCTCCTATAGTAAAAAAATACCCTATAGTACTCCTCCTACTATCAATATCACCCGCCAAATCAGAGCCAACATATCCTTTTAGAGCAGAATTTGTTCCTCCAAAACATAGCTTCTTTGAAGTAGTACCTCTCAAATATCAGCGAATCCATTTTACTGCATTCCAATGTTCCATTCCCATATTTATCATATACCCGATCGCAACTCCCACTATATGTGCAATATCTAGCCATGTACATACCATTGCATACATCAAGCTACCAACTACTGACGTATATGGTATTATAGGCATTTTTCTTCATCATCTTTTGTCTTTGGACACATCTCCTTAGTCAACTTAAAATGACTAGGCAAAGGTGTACTAACTATTTTTGCATTCTACATTTTAAACCTTTTCAACACCTTCTCTACATATTCACTTTGAGATAAAAACAATTTTTTGGTTGTCTTATCCCATGTGATCCTCATACCAAGGATTTTTCTTGTTGCACCCAAATCCTTCATAGCAAATGAATTTGCTAATTTTTGCTTAAGTTCATTAATATGCTGCATGTTAGACCCAACAACAAGTATGTCATCAACATAAAGCAATAGGATATTATAGCTTCCATTATCCAATTTCTTAAAATAAACACAATAATCAAAATGACATCTTTTGTAACCTTTTTCAGCCATAAACTATAAAATTTCAAATACCATTATTGAGGTTCTTGCTTCAAGCCATACAAACTATTCTTTAACTTGCACACAAATTCCTCCTTACCCTTGACCTCATATCCTTATGGTTGTTGCATGTATATTCTTCCAAATCCCCCTGGAGAGATGTTATTTTTGCATCTAGTTGTTCAAGATGCAAGTCTTCCATAGCCACAAGACTTAGAATAGTTCTAATAGAAGTCATCTTTACAACCGAATAAAATACTTCATCAAAATCTATACCTTTTTTTTGTGCAAAACCTTTTACCACAAGTCTGGCCTTATATCTTTTCTTGCGTCCATCTTCTTCCTTCAACCTGTAAACCCATTTATTTGCAAATGCTCTTTTACCTTCAAGCAATTGGACTAAGTCCCAAGTTTTATTTTGTAGCAAGGAATCCATTTCCTCTTTCATGCCTAGCTCTCACTGCTTTTTGGTATCTACCTACATTGCTTCTTCTTAACCTTCAGGTTCACTAGAATCAGTTAATAATATAGAATATAACAATGGAGAAAATATTTCTAGAGGTCTAGTTATCCATGTAGAACATCTAGCACTTGCAGGAGTCTGTGGGATAACTTGTTGTTGAGCATCAGGTACCACTAGTATTTTATTTTCTGGAATTTTATCCAACACCATATATTCCTTTTTGGATTGTTCATATTTCTTTTCCTATAGTTGATCCTTATGCATGACCTTCTCATTGAATATAGCATCTTTGCTCCTAATTATTTTATGATTTTTATAATCCCATAACTAATAATAAAATTCATCTACTCCATATCCAATGAAGGTACATTTTTTAGACAGCCTCAAGCTTGGTTCTATTTTCTATATCAACATGGACAAAAGCTTCACAACCAAACATTTTCATAAATGAATAGTTTACCTTTTTACCTGCCCATGCCTCCTTTGGAATGCCACCATCCAAAGGATTTGAAGGTCCTTTGTTTATTAAATAAACAGTCGTATGTATAGCATCTGCCCAAAATTGTAAGGGTAGTCCAACATGCAATCTCATGCTCCTTGCACACTCCATAATGGTCCTATTCATACTCTCAGACACACCATTTTCTTGTGGGGCTCTAGGAATTGTTTTTTTCCTATGGATTCCATTGTATGAACAATAATTTTCAAATTCTCTACTGCAATACTCGGCTCCATTATCAGATTTGAGACACTTCATCTTTTTTCCTATCTCATTCTCAACCAAAGCTTTCCACTTTTTAAAATTTTCAAATACTTATGATTTTTGTTTTAGGAAATATGCCCATGTTTTCCTAGTTGCATCATCAATAAAAGTAACATAATAGAAAGAGACACCAAGAGAAGATACTGGAACTGGTCCCCATACATCTGAATGCACAAGATCTAATTTCTCACTCTTCTTCTTTTTCCCAACTTTGAGAAATTGGACTCTTTTCTATTTTTTACAAACAGTTTTTGTAGAACTCCAAGTCAATCTACTTTAGACCTAGTAGAAACTTTCTAGAGTGAAGGATCTTCATCCCGTTCTCACTCATGTGCCCAAGTCTATGGTGCCACAATTCTATTTTTGTATTTGCAACAAGTGCTCTAACTATCTCAGTAGCAGCTAAGGTACAATAAGTATTACCAGTACACAAATACAATGTGCCTACCTTTTCACCTTTAGCTACTACTAATGTACCTTTAGTGACCTTCCAGACTTTGTCTATAAAGGTAACTATGTAGGCTTCACTACCCAGATGTCCTGGAGAGATTAAATTTCTTCTCAAACTTGGAACATGTCTTAGCTCCTGTAGCAACAATTCATTTCCATTCTACAACTTGATTTTTACTTTTCCTTTTCCAACAATCTGGTAGGTTTCATCATCACCCAAATATACCTATCCAAAATCACCTTGAACATAATCTACAAAATATTTCCTATGGGGTGTGGCATGAAATGAAGCCCCTAAATCTATTACCCAAGAATCATTAATATTATATAAACATAGAATTAAAGCATCCTACAATTTATTACTTGCAACATTATCTTCCTTACTATCATCATGTTGTACATCTCCTTGTTTTCCTTTTCGAGACCAACAATCCTTCTTCAAGTGTCCTAGCTTTCCACAATGCCAACAATCCATTTTTCATCTGGATTTAGATCTGCCTTTCTTCAACTTCCCTTGTGACTTCCCACAATTTGTTGGGATTTTTCCTCTCTCCTTTATTCTTCCTCTATTCTCTATAGTCAGAGCATTACCTAATGTTGAAGTCTCGCTTGTGCTTTTCCATCGCATTTCATCACTAAGGACAACACCAACAAATCATCAAATTTCAATGTATTTGAACCAGAGACAAAGTTACTTGCAACCATTACCAATCTATTCCAACTTTCTGGAAAAGAACATGAAACCAAGAGAGCCCTAACATCTTCATCAAAATGCACTTTTACAAAAGTTAACTACCTGGTAATCCTATTAAATTCATTTAAATGATTGGTCACAGATCCACCTTCAATCATTTTTAGATTAAACAAACGCTTCATGAGAAATACCTTGTTTGAGGCTGAGGGTTTTTCATGTAATTTAGCCAAATGTTCCATCAAATCCACTATTGTCTTTGCTTCTATTATATTGAACACCACAAATGGTGCCAGGAAAAACCAAATGGTTCCCAGTGCCTTTCTACCTAGAATATCCCATTCTTCATCAAACATAGTAGCCTCTTTCTTTATTTTTCCTTGCAATGGACGCCATAGATCCTTTTGATACAAATAATCTTCCATTTGCATCTTCCATAATTGATAATTTTGGTCGTTGAACTCCTCAACCTTGAATTTTCCTTCTTCCATTGCTCCCACTAAAATCTATAGGTTTCCTACCAATCAACCAAAATACACACGGCTTTGATACCAGTTGTTAGGGTTCAGGCATATTAGATCAATAAACATTAACAATTATATGTAGATTAAATAACCTAGAAATAACAATGAAGAATAACACAAAAGAGATCAACATAGAAATTTAATGCAGTTCACCCAATGTGGAATACATCCACAAAAAATCGGCCACCTAATGATTTTATTATACAATGCAAAACATATTACAATCTCATGAATGCCATACAGCAACATACATCCCAGCCACTTATAACAAACTTTTGGAAGCTTCTAGAATTAGGGTTTTACAAAGTCATTTTTTTCACTTGGCGTGTTACGAGTGTAGAGTATTTGCATGATCAGTTTCCACATATCAATAGAACTAGAATAAATCTATATCCAAGGCTAATAGTGAGTTATAGATTTATACTAATTTGTTTCCTTCTCACTCTACAAATCTAGTCACATAGTCTTCTACATATTTTGAGCTATTCCCATATGAGTACATGAACATGGTCTCATTCACATGTATTCCTCCTACTAAGAATGTGAGTACTATGCCTAACATAAATTTTACCTCGTATGATTTTCCACTAAATAAGGAGCCTTCCCCATTTTACGTTCCCGCTCAGATAACAACAACATTGTGACTAGTGTCATGGTTGATCCGATGAGCCAAGTAAACATGATAAAAGAGGAAACCTTGTTCATAAATATTTTACATAACAAGAAATACGAAGAGTCATAGGCCACTCTCCATATTCATATAGACTTTATATTGCCTCTATGAGTGCCATTTCTTTGTTAGTTTTGGTAAGACCCAAGACTATTGATGTGACATTTGTTGTGATTCCAGAATCTAACCTATTTAGGATTAGGCTAGGTATTCTATGACTAGCCTCTTTGAACGATGTTGCCTCTATATTCCAAAAGTGTTTGAAATTCCCCCATGAGAGCACTATACACATGGTTCATGATATGGGATACAAACCACTGGTGTCATGTGGGGGCTTCTCTTTGGATCACTTCTAGCCCACTCCAGTTGGAACTCTTCCTCCAAGGGGAGATCTATTGTATAGAGCCTATGTTGAATATATGATTGGGGGTTCAACACTGAAGGTTAGTTTTCTTGTGTATCCTTATGTTGTTTCTATGAAGGCCTCTATGATAATGCAACAACAGGTAGTTTCTTTTTCCCCATCAAAAGGGGAGGATAATCTTGCTTGCACTCTAGAGCCTTCTTCTTCTACATCTTCTACTCCCCCTGCTTCTACTTCCTAGCCCGTGGTGGAATCCTTAGTTCCCACTCTTATTCCTTAGATGGGGCGTGAGATGGTACCTATGTGGTGGAAGACGAAGCACCAGGATTTTCAATTGCCTATTCTGTCCACAATTCCCAAACCCACTATCTATAGCAAGGGGAAGCATTCCCATGGGGTTGTTCCTATGTCTTAGCCTCCATGGCCTCTGACTATTCTTCCACTTTCCCTTTAGGCAAAGAATGGGAAGAGAACCACCACTGAGGCTCATGTATTTGTTTCTCCTTTTGTTGTCATTTTTTCTCTTGTGCCTTCTCCTCCTACTACTGAGAAAACCACCCTTCCACTAGAATTAGTTGTTAAGGATGCTCTTGTAGTTGAGCAGTAGCCTCTGAAATCTTCTTAGGATGCATCCTCTAGTGCTTGCAATCAAAATAATTGGCTTTTGCATGAGTGAAAACATAGGAAAAAGGCTCCACCCATGGAGCATGCCACCTCATAGAAGATGACGAGGGAGCTAGTTGCATCTATTTTTTCATCTTATTTTGTTTCTTCGCTTCCTTTTTTATTCCTACTTTAGTTCCCATCACTTCTATTTTTCTTTTGGATCCTCTAGGAGGTCCTGATGAATATCACCCCAAAAGGGTGCAGGTCTTCATCGCTCCTTTCATAGAGCCTCCTTTTTTGATGTATCTCCCATACATCCCTCCTTTCTTGCAACTTGTTGACATGACTAACACAAAGGTGGTGTCCTCTGCAACTTTGTCTTATTCTTCCTCCACTTCTACTTCTTTTGTGGGGATCCTGAATCCTCTTCTAAAGTGTAAGTTGGAGGATGACCTCATTGCACTCGATGGTCGTAAGAAGGGTTCCCCTCCTTTAGAGGCTAGTTTTCTCTTGGCTTGCACCATCCTTGTGACAGAGGCATGCCCCACTTCCCCAAAGTTTTCTACTACCCCTTTTGTTGAGGCTGGTAGTGACTCTCAAGAATCTTGTAGTTCTCCTAATAAGTTGACACAAGGCACTCCTAAGAAGTGCATGTTCAACCCAGTGGATGACATTCCAACTCTGTCCTTGATTTTTGTGAAATTGATGACCTTTGCTTTGTAAGAACTTAGCAAAGAATACATCAAGGGGCCTTCTTCTTGGCTCTTGTTGCAAGTGAGTTGGTGGGTTCTACCCATGCTATCCCACCCTTGCAAGCTCATCCTCCCTCTAATTATAATGATCTAGATTAGGAGCAAGATGGCCTATTGGTTGATGAGGACTAGGGTGCCGCCTCTTCTACATTTGTAGATTAGATTGTTTGTGTTTTTGTGTTCCTCCATGCTTCTAATTTTATGTTTTTGATCCTAATTGGAGGACCCTTGCTACCCTTGTAGGTACTTAGATACAAGTGCAGAAATATGTCATGCATTTCTTATATTTGTTTCATCATTCTTCTATGTTTTGGAATATTGCTTTTTGATATTGGGGATGATGCAAAGCGTTGGGGAAATTTAGGTCTTCTTCCATGTTGACCCAATTTTTTATTTTACTTTGTCTTCATGTATCATTCTTCATGTTCTGAGCAATTTGGGAATTCATGATAGTTCATACATATATCATATTCTACCTATTTATATATATCCATGAGTAGTTTTGACCTCAAATTCTCAATTCCCCCTATCTCTTGATTTATTTGTCCTTTTATTTCTACTTCTTAATGTTGTGGTTTCAATGTGTTGTCCCTTGCGTGCATGACAACATACCCCAGATACATCTTGTCGTGTGTTGCATGCCACAACATCTCTGCCTCTCATTTCTCTCCTTAGGATGTCATGTGCTCCTCTATGTAGCACACATCATCCTAAGATGGGGCTACTATTCTTTTCTAATTTTAAACATGGTGAATTCTTTCAAAAGGATTCCTTGGTTAGAATAGAATTATTATTACATCATTATTATATTACATAATTTATAACTACTTGCATAGTGATAAAGTAGTTGATCGGGAATGCCTGATCAAGTTGGTAAATAACCAACCTTTATTTTTATTTATACACTTTTACCCTCATAATCAAATTGCTCATTTGATCTCAATTATTTATCATTGTATCAGAGCATATCATTTTTGAGCCTTTGCATTAAAATCAGGAGGTTAAAATTTTTTTGGAGAAGAGGCTATGGTGTTTGTTGAAGAATTTTTGAAGGAAGATTATTGTATGATGTGAAAACATCTAAAAGTTGTTTGTTGATTGAATTTTCAAACTGAATGCATGAGAGAAACGTATCATAGTGTAAGGTAGGGGGACCAACCACACCAAGGCTCCAAGTCACAAAGAGCCAAGAGCATAAGGCTACCCTACCTTACCTCAAGCTAACAGGTTTTTTAAGGCAAGGATAGAGAATGAAGAGCACTCTCAAGTGCTTCTGTCACTCTTCAGATCCAAAAACTTGAATGGGGCTAGACAAGTTGGCTTCTGGAATTTGAACTACACCTTAGACAGCTCTCTTCCCAAGGATAGTAGCTCAACTCAAGGATGATAGTGTAGCACACTAGTGTCTCTTTGGTGTGTTGGCATCCATACAACCAAAAAGCATGAAATCCAATATAGGAAATGAGAAAACCTACTAACTGTCTAGCTAACTATTTTTAATGAAATGAACAGAACTATAAAGTATGAGAAATAACTATATAAATGATAAAGAAGGCTGATGAAAGTAAGGGTGATGAAAAGCAACTCACTAAAGCTCCAGTTCACTAGTGAGCTCCATGCACACATTCCCCTACACACATCCAAGAGAGTGAAAAATGTTGGGCTATATAATGATTTGCCTCAGTCAAACCCCCACTTTGGTGTTTCCACCTCCATGGACAGCCAAGAAAGCCATGAAGTAGAAAATGTGATAAAGGAAATAGAACGGAGAGTATTGAACACTACAAAAGATACAATGCTACTCTATCAAACCACAACAAGAGAGATAGTGAAGCAATACCACCTCCACCCAAAGGCACTCAAGGCCAATGAAGGGAGAATGCAAGACAACGAGCTTGGAAAAGTTGACACAACTACAGTGGTGACGAAGGGAGGTCTCACAAGACTTCAAAATCGTAGATTCTATGGTAGCACAACACGTACAAAGATGGAGTTAATTCAGTAACAAGGTGTTGTAATGCTCAATGGAGTTGTGTGAATTACTAAAAGATCAAGTGAATTGTAGAAGAATTCTCAAGAGATCATGGGAGAAGGAATGAATGTGAAATGGATACATTTGAAGATCAAATTGGGAGGGAAAGAGCCATTTTCGAGTCGGTTGGTTGACACAAAGGTGTTATGCTTCATGAACAATGGATAATGTAATGTTCCTACAGACTCTAGAGGTAGGAATCTATCAAGGATGGTAGCACACCACGCAGACGTCTGTGTGCCATGCTCACATCCTCGACAAACATTCCCCCACCAACACACAAGAAAAATGACAAGTGGATGTATTTTGGATGTGTGATGTAGAATTTATCGTTTGGGTTGATTTTCTAAGGTGGAGGGGTGCAAAAGGGAAATTTACACAAGGGGTGAAAATTCACTCTTGTACATTTTTCCCCCACTTTAGTGAACATGAGTATCGATGAGTGTTCGGTAAAGTAGATCGAAGAGCTAAAAATGTATACCTAAACCATCGAAGAAGCAAACCGTGATCTAGTGAACTCGAAAGTGTAGGGAAAGAAAAGTATTCCATAGGTACTCTCTCCTAAGGAGGTTCAAGAAAAGGAGTCCTAGCTCCTCATAACTATGAAGTTGAATAAAGTACACTGAAGACCTACAGACCAATGATGGACAAACCCGCATGATCCAAGTGCTTCATAGGCCCTCATACTTGTAAATAAGGTGCCCCCCAGGTACTCTCTCCTAAAGGAAGCCTAGTGTAAAGGGACTCCACAGAGTCATAATGGAAAGCAACTTTATATGCAAACTTGCAAAGCAACATGTTAATCTGCAGATAAAACATGTTAGAAATAAAAAGGAAGCTATGCAAGCAAACAAGAGGACAGTCACACAAATAGTCAAAAATTGAAGGAAGAGCTTTCAAAGGGGTCCCTCCAAAACTCTTCAAAAGAAAATGGGTCCACTCAAGGGATGCGCTATTTGAAAGTACAAGAATTTTTTTCGCAAATCCATTCAACATCAAGGAATCCTTTTGGAAGATATTCACTTCATTAAGGAATTTTAAAGGAAAAAAATGCCCCCTCATGAGGGGAAGGTCCATCATAGTTGTTTCCAATGGAGGGAGAGACTCCTAGATGGGAGCAAGAGGGAGAGACTGAGAGGTCAAAATGATAGCAGGAGGAGCAAGCTCTAAAGCCTTGGTGGTGGGCCTCTTCCCATTTACTTCCTTGGGAGTAGGAGTGGTAGGAGGTTGTGGAGGCTAAGACATTCAGGATTCCCCATGGGAACCTTTCCTCTTAACATAAAGGTAGGACCAAGGTCCTTGAGGTATGGTAGGAAGATCAGATATCCAAATCTTGGCTTTACACCAAGCAAGTACCATCAGACTTCTTATGTGAAATCTAGTAGTAGTCATCCAGAACTCATCTTCAAAAAGGGAACAAAAGCAGAACCTCAAGGATGAGCAGGCCTCTCCTTTCCCTTCTGAGAGGAGGAGGTAGCTTGTTGTTGCGCTACCAAAGGAGCCACTTTCAACTATCCTTTTCCCCCAGTTTTGTAGTTTACGTAATTTCAATAAAGTAGGTCCATTCTAGGGGGAAGTGGACCAATCGAGGCAGGCCAAACATGATCCAATGAATAACCCCCACAAGATACCAATGGCTGATATCCAGTGTCATGCATGACGTGCACCACACCTTTGTGGGAGAAATTTAAACATTTATGAATAACGGAAGTGATTTTGTTCATGGAAGCTAGCCATGAAATGCCCAACTTCACTTTGAATAGATTGGATTCTGAGATAACATCAAAATTTGTATCCACAGCCCTAGGTCCAACTAGGAAAAAGAGAGTTATGGATCCAAATGGCTTAAGAGAGAGACAATCGTGTGTACGTATGGTATAATTTGTTTCTTCATATTCCTCCCTCTGCAATAAATTTAGCTATAATGTCTCTTCTGTAATAACATTTACCCAACTCATGGGGTCAACTAGGACTCTTGTCATAATGTTTCCATTGAGTCGAGCAAGAATGTATAGAGCAAAGGGCTTATTATTCAAGGAACATCCTGTGAGGTAAAAGTCACATCTGGAAAACTAGTCTCAAGCTGTGGGGGAGGAGTAATTGAGACCATATTAACATACACCGATGGTTAAGGAGAAACATCAAAGGGGTCAATGATCAAGTTTCCAAAATGGGATGAAAATGGGTATGTGTAGATTTGCAACTCACTATTGGCCTTCACTACCAGCTTATTCGCATTTTGTTTCTTCCCATCAAGATGAATAGTACCGTCATCAATATGATCCTATATCTCATGGCTCAGACACATGCAACACTTGATATCATGTTTGTTAACACGATGGTACTGAAAAAAAAGCATTCATGCCATACCAATCAAGATAAGGTTCCTTTAGAGGTCGAGGGTTTTCCAAACTTATGATCTTATCCTTCAACAACTTTTGCAAGATGGAAGAATAAGATTATGCTAACTTTGTAAACTTCCTATTGCATTGGAGATCGTGATCATTAGTCATGGTGACTACATTTTCAATAGCCTTTCCTCTTCCTGAGATGGAAACAACATACTTTCCTTTTGAATGGGAATGTGAGGAAGATCCCTCAAACTAAACCACCATTTGCTAATACTCTCACAATGTGGCACACAGATGTGCAAAGGAAGGATATTTCATTAGGGAAAACTTTTCCTTCTAGGCTCATTGTAGGTTTCCTATGAACACCTTTTGCACATCAGAGTTAGGCAGTGGGTACAAGATCTATGAAAAGAGTGCTTTATATTGTGCTATGAAGTCAGTTATCTTCTCATTATCTCCATGCTTACATCAAACGAGATCTGAGAGGGTCATCTTCAAACCGATGTTAGCCTAGAACTGATGGAGAAACTGATTCACAAGTTGGTCAAATGAGAGTATAGAATTATCAGGCAAGGAATTTACCGCTCGAGTGTTGCGTCCTTCAGAGATTAAGGAAAGAGTTTTTCCATTAAAGCATCATGATGAAAGAAATGCATACACATGGCGTTGAATGTTGAAACATGTGTCTGTGGATCCCCTTTACTACCATACTTTTCAAACTTAGGAATCTCCATTCCCTACGGGAAAGGAGTACTCATAATTACCATCGACAATAGACTATGTCAGAAGAAAGACTAGAAAATAGGTTGGGCGGAGGCCTAGGAAAGGCTTGCCAAATGGTTTTGCATCAAACCCATGTTTTGAACGAAGAGCATTTAGAACAGGGCCATAGGATGACAAAGGCCTAGTGAAACCTCTAGAACCACTACCACTAGCACCACCTTTGGAGCCACGTCCGGAGCCACCACCATGACCACCACTAGAGCCACCTTCGCTATCGAAGCCACCACCATGGCCTCCACTAGAGCCACTTCCACCAATGCCACCTACACTACCAAAGCTGCCACCACTCATCCCATCAGAGCCACCACCACCAAGGGCAGTAGGAGGGGTGAAGTTGAATCTAAGGGGTATTCTACTCATCTTGATGGTAGGGGGATTTTGAGAAGCAGAGGAAATGCTAATTGAAGGGCCTATTTCGATCATGCATATAAACATGGTAGGAATTGGTATGCCTATTTGTCTTTCATAGGCATCAAGCACCTCTCCTCAGGTAGTACCCAATCTAGTCTTATATGAGGGGATATAGGCTTCAATTAGATCAGTAAGGCCATGTAAGAATTCTATGCCTATTTGATCCTTTCCTAATATATATCTCATCTTGCTAGCAAGTCTAGCATCTTTCTCCATGTTTGGTGCTCTCTGCAAATGATTCACAAGGTCTGATAATTTGTTATCCAATGCCAAAAGTTTTTTCATAGGGATATGCACAGCATCATCCTCATCCATGGACAAAGTCGTAGGGGATGCTAGAGGGGTAGGAGCATGAGTGGTATCGTCTATGAAACCCATCTCGTCGGTAAAATCTATAGCAAAACCAGTGGTAAAATCAGTAGCCAAACTAGTGGAAAAACTAGAGGTGAAACTAGAAGTGACCATCTTTTCCATTTGTAGGTGTCGCACACTTCTCCTAACAACATACCCAGAAGTCATGGAATAGGTTGTGATGCTCATAAACCATCACAATACTTAGGCTTACAACAATCACCAGTCGTGGAGGAAATAGTCTCAACACCAACAAATGGATAGATGTTGTTCATGTCGAGTTCACCAAAAATGTAAGATAGGGGGACCAACTACACCAAGGCTCTAGGTCATGGAGAGCTAAGAGTAGAAGGATACCCTATCTTACCTCAATCTAGTAGGTGTTTTAAGGCAAGGATAGAGAATGAAGAGCACTCTCGAGTGATTTTGTCACTCTACAGATCCAAAAACTTGAATGGGGCTAGATGAGCTAACTTCTGGAATCTGAACTGCACCTCAAACAACTCTTTTCCCAAGGATGGCAGTGTGGCTCAAGGATGGAAACATGGTGCGCTAGTGTCTCTCTGGTGCACTAGTTTCTGTATGAATGAAAAGCATGAAATACAATACGGGAAATGAGAAAACCTACTAATTGTCTAGCTAACTAGTTTTAATGAAATGAATAGAACTATAAAGTACGAGAAATAACTGTATAAATGATAAACAAGGTAGATGAAAGTAAGGGTGACAAAAAGAAACTCACTAAAGCTCTAGTTTTCCAACGAGCTCCACACACACATTCACCTACACATAGCCAAGAGAGGGAAAAATGTTGGGTTGTATAGGGGTTTGCCTCAATCAAACCCCCACTTTGGTGTTTCCACCTCCACAGACAACCAAGAAAGCCACGAAGTAGAAAATGTGATAAAGCAAATAGAAAGGAGAGTATTGAACACTACAAAAGATACAATGCTACTCTATCAAACCACAACAAGAGAGATCATGAAGCAATACCACCTCCACCCAAAGGAACTCAATGCTAATGAAGGGAGAATGCAAGACAACAAGCTTGGAAAAGTTGACATAGTTGTAACGGTGATGAAGGGAGGTCTTGCAACACTCCAAACTCGTAGCTTCTATGATAGCACAACACGTATAAAGATGGATTTGATGGAGTAACAAGTTGTTGTAATGCTCAATGGAGTTGTATGAACTACTAAAAGATCAAGTGAATTGTAGAAGAATGCTCAAGAGATTTTGGAAGAAGGAATGAATGTGAAATGGATACATTTGATGATCAAAATGGGAGGGAAAGAGCCATTTTTCGGGTCAACGGGTTGACACAGAGGTGTTATGTTTCATGCCCAATGGAGAACATAATGTCCTTGCAGACTCTAGAGGCAGGAATCTGTCAAGGATGATAGCACGCCACGCTCGTGTCCTTAACAAATATTCCCCCACCGACACATAGGACAAATGACAAGTGGATGTATTTTGGATGGGTGATGTGGAATTTTCTCATTTGGGTTTGATTTTCTAAGGTGGAGGGGTGCAAAAGAGGAATTTACACAAGGGGTGCAAATTTTCTCCTATACACATAGAAATAGAGAGTCGTATAAATCATTTTCTAAAGCCTTGAAAACGAGGAATATGTGCATATTTAAAATTATCAAAAGGTGCAAATATCTTCACATTTTATAAAGTTTACTTTAATGAATTTTTTAACAAAAGGAAAAAGCCACGTATAAAAAGGAAAGAGTTTTTTATTTTTTGAGGAAGTGAAAAAAAAAATTTAAGAAGTAGAAGTATTATTTTTTCCTCAAATAAAAGGGAAAAATTAATTATTATTATTATTTTGCACTTAAAATTCAAAATTTGCAGCAATTGTTGTTTTTTGACAGACAATATTAGAGTTTTGAGTTAGACCGGAATTATGAGGACAATCCAAACAAAAACAAAATGGGTCCAAGTGGACCTAAATTCCTCCTACCTGACTCACAACTCTTGAATGATGAAAATTATGTCGCTTGGAAAACCAAAGTACAAATGTAATTAGGATTTGAAGACCTTTGGGAAATTGTCTTGGGAAAAACAACCAGACCTACAACAGCCAGTGATGATAAAAACAAGTTTGACAAGGCCAGCCAAATAGCCAAATTAATCATTTTGTTTGGTGTGTTGGATGAGGTTCAACCTCACATTCACACTATAACCTCTGCAAAATATGTCTAGGACTACCTCAAAACTATCTACAAGGCTAAAAACTAGAACCAAATCCTTCAACTGCAGCATTAGTTGCATTGTCTCCAAATACAAAATGGAGAGAAGGTAGAAGCTTTATTTAGAAGAGTTGTTGAACTGAGAACTAAACTTCAAGCATTAGGGGAAGAAGTCACGGATGACTCTCTTGTACCAATAGTCCTGAGAGCACTAACCCCTTTGTTCAGAGTGTTTTTCACATGTTTAAATATGGTTCATAAAACACCCTCATTTGAAGAACTGGTCAACTTGCTTCAACAGGAGGAAGCAATGTTTGGTGACACTGACACTCAAGACAATCAAACCCTAGCAGCAAAGCAAAAGGGAAAATAGCCTGACCGACGAAGTGGTCCATTAGGACAATCAAACCAAAGTCAAGACAACTCTTCCAATAAGAAAAAAGAAATGCCTCATTTGTGGTAAAAAAAGGGTCATGAAATCAAAGAATGTTGGTATAATTCTGGTGCAAGAGGACCTAATGGTGTTGATAAGCATTTTTGTAAAATTTGTATTGATATCAAGAAAAGCATGTAAAATATTCATGCTTAGATAAATTCCAATGTATTGGAGTCCTTAATAGGTCTCTAGGAGGTCAAAGTAGTGAAATTACAAAAAGTGTCTTTTTGTTGCAAAAAAATGCAATTATTGTCAATAATGGAAAAATGCAAAAAAAGTGCACAAAATTAGGAATGTGAAGAGTCATGGGGAAAAATGGAAAGATAGGTCATTGAAGTTGAAAAGGCAGTTGCCATAACTGATGTAAAAACTCTATAAATAATTTTAAAGGATGAGAAAAAGGAAAACTTTGTATCTTGGATCGAATTTAGTAATAAAACCACTCTGTTTCTGCTAATTCTATGGTTTTCTCTTATTTACCAGTCTTGTACTGACTGTATAGAATTCATAGGGTTGTACTCTCATTTTTTTTTCATTAAGTAAGGTGTTAGCCTTCCATTAAAGTTGATTTGAGGGGTTCTTGTGGAGTGTAAGGCCTGAATTAGTCTTCTTTTCAAAAATTGGTCTAAAACCCTCAAAATAGGGGTTTGAGAGTCTATTAAGCATTTAAACCACCTTCCCACCGATGTAGGCTTAGTATTTCAGTGGGATGGGTCAATTAAAGTATATATTAGTGTGTGTTTAGTGTGTGTGTGGGTGTGCAAATGCAAGAAGGTGGAAACGACCAAGTTCAAGGTGTTAACCTACAAAAATCTCAGAGTTTTCTTTAAGAAATTGATAGTTTCAAGAGAATATTTGTTGAAAATGCATTCAAGGAGGCTAGAAGTTGGTTCCTAGAGCATATACAGACATATTCAAACATGAATGAAGCAATGGTAGGTTGGTGAGAGGTTTGGAATGAAAACTTTCATTAAACCCTCATTATTTCGAGCATTGGTAAGCTTAGAACAAGGGTTTGCATTTTGTGGCTTATAGAAAGACTTGGGGGAGTAAAAGTTTGTTGAATTTGTAGTTTCATAGCCTGATCTAAGACTTTTTATAGTTATCATTGTTTGTGGAATTGAAATGAAGGTAGGTGCTTTGTATTTTAGGCCTATTTGAAGCCTTTGTACAATAGACAGTCTTTTATCCTAATGTTTCTTCAAAAAAACCATACTTTGTGCTTTGACATGTTAAATAAAGTTAAAATGGGTTCTTGAAAAGGTATGGGGTCAGTAGAGAATCAATGTGGGTTAGATGATATAACTGTTTTAGTCATGATGCAATACTACTAGGGTTTTGGACTTTGACTACAATAAGTTGTAAATTTGTTCCAATAGAGGTAAAAGTGATTGTTTTTGGTTTGAAACTTTCCAAAGGATGATTTCAAAGATGTATCAATGGTTTGGTAAAAGTGTAGAAATAAGATCTTGTTGTTTTGGTGTTTTGAGCAATGTGAACCCAAGGTGCAAGTGGTGTCTTGTCTGCAAGAAATAGAGAATTTGATGGTTCAATGTTATGAAAATGTGTTACTGGTTTATTTCAGTCTAAAGTAAAGATGGTTAAAGGTGTTTTAAGGCTTGATAAGAGTTTGGAAGTAATATTTAGTGATTGGTTGTATTTTTTCCTTGTTTGGAATACAGTTGCAAGGAAGTGTGATTGGTGAATGTTGATTGGTTCAAAGTTTCTAACAAAGTTTTTGGTTGGATTCAATCAATATGAAGATGTTTAAGGTGTATTAAGGTTTGATGGGCATGTGGAATATTGATTTGGTGATTTGGTGTTTGATAGCCTTGTGAATGTCAAAATGAAAATGAATGGATTTTGTTGAAAAGAAAAGAGAGTTTTTTGGTGATTTTCTAATTGATCTTCTCAATTGTGGTTTGGGTTAGAAGTACCCTTTAAGGTTTGTTGATGTTTGTAGATGATTTGCATCAAATTCCTATGCCAAGAGTGAATCCAGTAGCAAAAAGCCACATAAATCTTTCCAGGGGGATAAAAAGAAGAATCCCCAATCACAGAAAAAAAACCCAACAAAAAACAAGGCAATGTTGCAACAGCATGTAACTCAGATGAAGAAGATTTCCTGTATGCTATAGAAACAAAGGCTTCCACATCTAACAATTCAGTCTAGTATGTTGATTCTAGTGCATCCAGACATATGACAGGGGAACAAGAATGGTTTTTTGACCTAACACCATCCACCTCCTATGGGCATGTTTTATTGGGTGATGATACCTCATATAAAGTTCAAGGAATTGATGATAGTTTCCTTCCATTGAGAACTCATACATGTTGACTTAAAAAGGTTTTGTATGTACCTAGGCTCACTCAGAACCTACTTTCAATAGGTCAATTAATTGATCACAACCTACAAGTTGAATTTGATCAGCTCAATGGTGAGAAACTTTGTCTTATCAAAGGCAAAACTCGCAATAGAATAGTTGTAGCTCATGCTTCAAAGGCATGCAATATGTTTCAATTGGTTGATGTTTTAAATGAATACTAAGCCCTTGTAGTGAAAACCAACACATCCACAACTCTCTAGCATAGGAGATTCGGCCACCTCAACTTTGGTTATCTTCTTGCATTGAGTAAGATAAATATGGTAAGAGGATTTCCCCCCATTCAAAAAATAGAAGTTATCTACTCACATTGTCTTATCAGGAAACAACATAGGGATCATTTTCCTACTGTAGAAAACTGAGCCTCTAGTCCCTTAGAATTGGTTCACACTGATCCCTGTGGACCTATGTCATCCAGTCACCAGAATACCCAGTATTTTCTTCTCTTTGTGGATGATTATACAAGAAAAATGTAGGTCTACTATTTTTCTCACAAGAATGAATCATTTGAGAAATTCAACGAGTTTAGAGCTCTTGCAAAATGGTCATCTAGTCAAACTCTCAAATCCCTTTGCTTAGATCGAGAGGGGAATTCACTAGTAAGAAATTTGGATATTACTTGCAAAAACATGCAATATAGAGATAGTTGACCACTACACATTCACCACAACAAAATGGTGTTGTAGAGAGGCGCAATCGTACTATTGTCAAAATGGTGTGATGCATGTTGAAGGATGCAAATCTTGCTTCTAAATTCTAGGTTGAAGCAATTCACATCGTAGTTTATTTGTTGAATTGAGCACCCACCAAAGTGCTTGATAATATCACACTAAAAGAAGCTTGGACTGGGAAAAATCCCTCCATTTCACATTTCAGAGTGTTTGGATGTACTTCCTTCATGCACATCCCTAAGGTTTAGAGAACAAAATTGGATGATAAGTGTGTAAAGTGCATCTTTCTTGGGTACAGTTCATAATCGAAGGGATATCAACTTATGGATACAGTCAAAAAGAAGGTGTACATTAGCAGGGATGTAGTTTTTAATGAGGAATTTTGCAGAAACACCTCTTCCTCTCCATCACATGTATGTTCCCAAACACCACAGTTACTTGAACTTGCAAATGAGGAAGTTGATGAAGAGACTCCAAATGACATTTTGTTTCCATTGGATGAATTTTCCCCTCTCTTACCACTTCCATCCTCATCTTCTATACACAAGAAGCTTCCTAAGTGGTATCAAGCCACAATAAAGGATGCTAAATATGATGCAGATGTAGACACATCTTTTCATGGGCCTAAGACTCGCAACAAGTCTTGTCAAGAAGTGAATATGGCCCTTATGTGTACAGTTATGTAGAATTCCAACAATAAAGGATGCTAAATATGATGCAGATGTAGACACATCTTTTCATGGGCCTAAGACTCGCAACAAGTCTTGTGAAGAAGTGAATATGGCCCTTATGTGTACAGTTATGTAGAATTCCAAACCTGAAACAATGTAGCGATCTCTTGAGTCACCACCTTCGAAAGATGCTATGGATGTTGAATATTAGGTACTTCTAAGTAAACAATACATGGGAACTTGTTGATCTTCCACCAGGGAAGAAGGCTATTGGCTGCAAATGGGTTTTCTAGATCAAATACAAGGCAGATGATAGCATTGACAAGTATAAGGCCTAACTTGTAGCTAAGGGCTATGCATAAAAGGAATGTGTTGATTATGATGAGACTTTTTCCCCTACAACAAAGATCAAGACTATCTATATGGTATTGGCTATGGTAGTGCAGTTTGGGTGGAAAGTTCACCAAATGGATGTAAAGAGTGCCTTCCTTAATGGAGATCTCATGGAGGAAGTCTATATGACTTGACCAAAGGGATACACTGCACCTAGGCAATAGCACAAAGCATGTAGACTCGTCAAATCCCTCTACGGTCTTAAATAGGATCCTCGAGCCTAGTATATCAAGATCGATGAGCATCTCCTTAACCATGAATTCATTAGGAATCCATATGATCCCAATCTCTACCTCAAAGAGCAAGGGGGGAGATTGTCATTCTAATTGTTTATGTTGATGATCTGGTCATCACAAGGATTTCTCTGTAGATGATCAATGCAATGAAGAATGATCTCAAATGATCATTTGACATGAAAAATATCGAGCTCCTATATTATTATCTTGGACTTGAAGTGTGGAAAAAGAAGAATCAGATGTATGTTTCTCAGATGAAGTATTCCAAGACACTACTCAAGAGGTTCAGCATGGAAGATTGCAAACCTATGTTGACCCCCATGGAGACAATTTTGCAACTTTCCCACCACGATCCATCTACTCGAGCGAATGCTACTCTTTATTGATAGTTGATTGGGAGTATCATCTTCCTGACCTGTACCAGGCCAAATATTAGTTATGATGTCAGTTATCTTTATAGGTTTATGTAGGAACCTAAGTTTGTTCACTAGAAGGTAACAAAGAGGGTTTTGAGGTACATCCATGGTACAGTGGCATACAGCCTGGAATATAAGTAGAATGCATGTTTTTCATTGCATGGATACACGGATGTGGACTATGTAGGTTGAGTGGATGATAGGAAGTCTACTTTAGGCTTCATTTTCTTTTTGGGATCTGATTCAATTTCTTGGGGGAGCAAAAATCAAACCACTATTGCTCACTCTTCCACAAAGGTAGAATATTGCACTGTAGGGGGGATGTCTATGAGGCAATATGGTTACGCCACATTTTGATAGGTATGGGTGTTCCTGATACAGGTCCTACTACTTTGTTTTGCAATAATTAGAGTGTGTTTAAGCTTGTTCACAATCTAGTATTTCATGAGCGTACCAAGCATATTGAGGTTCAGTGCCATTATATTTGTGAGCATGTTCAATAATATAATATACAACTCTAGTTTTGTTTGACTCAATAACAGCATGCAGACATATTTACCAAATCACTTGCAGCCATGAAGTTCACAGATTTTTGAACTTCCATGCTTTGGTCTCTTGGGCATATGATGTAATAAGGGGGTGTTAGAATAGAATTATTATTACATCATTATTATATTACATAATTTATAACTACTTGTGTAGTGATAAAGTAGTTGATCGAGAATGCCCGATCAAGTTGGTAAATAACCAACCTTTATTTGTATTTATACACTTTTACCCTCATAATCAAATTGCTCATTTGCTCTCAATTATTTATCATCCTTGGTGTCAAATTTATTTACAATGAATTCCTTGACAAAAGAATCCCTCACAGAAAATCTCTCATTTTTTAAAAGTATGTATTCTCTAACAAAGGACTCCTTGATGAAATTTTCTTTCGAAAAGGATCTCATAAGTGAAAGAGTCTAAAAATTTTCCTTTGAAAAAGGAGTAATTTTTCTAAAATGAAAGGGTCTGAAAACTTTCCTTTAAAAAAGGAGCATTCTTTCCAACGGATTCCTTGATGAAAGATCTTTCAAAAGGATTCCTTGACGATAGAATAACTTGTGGAAAATTGAGTGTCTTTCAAGTGGTATGTTCTTTCAAAAGGGCCCCTTGGTGTCTTGATGTTTTGAAGGGTTCCCTACTAAAAGAACCCCCTTTCTTAAAATTTCTTTCTAAAAAAGGAATTCCTCATTGTCTTCATGTCTTGAGGAGGATTCATTTGTGTCTTTTATTTGATATTTGATGTCATGTGTCTTGGTTTTAGACATCTTATATCTTGGAATCTAGCTTGGGGGTAGCCTGACTAGACTCGTCTTTTTTGTGACTATCCTGCAACACATTTTGTAGTAGCCACAAGCTTATCTATCTAATCAGTGTGTGTCTTGTGTCTTATCTAATCAAATTATGTCTTATTATGTCAGCTTGTGTCAAATTGGTTTCTTATTGTCTTATGAAATAATGTCTACTATGATTAGCTTTTTTTCCTAACATGTTTATCTGCAACCTAGCATATTTGTGGTGAGATCGTAGCTAGCCTTGTAGGATCAAAGACCCATGCCATCTTCACATCTTGGTGGAGATCCCTCTTTCATGTCAAGGTATTATGGATCGAAGATCTACTTCCTCAATGATTTTGGTATATTCTCTTCAACCTCTTTCTACTTTAGCTCACATATGCATTGACACAAATGCTCGCTAAAGTGGGGGGGAAATGTAATGGCATAAATATGCACCTCGTGATATTTCCCATTAATTTACCTTCATTTTATCCTTGCAAGTGTGATAATGCAAAAAATTGCCACTTTTTCTCTACTTTTTCCACGTGTCCCTATCATCTAGCATCAGTGAGGGGAATTTCTATTGGGATGCATGCACACCACAAAAATGTTTGCATGTCGTACTAATGTCCTGAAAAATATTCTTGCATCAGGAAATGGTAAAAACATTATGATTCTCTATTTCCTATAAGCATAATGTCCCCTTGCCAAATCTTGATCATCAAGAATGACTATTTGCCTCCATTTTTTCCATTTGAACTCAATTCTATCTCATTCTCAAGCTCTCTCAATTCTATCACTCACTCTCACTCTCTAACACTTCTTGCTCTTTTCTCACCATATTTTATTGCTACTAGCTTCATACTTTTCTTCTACAACCTCTCTTTGCTCCAACACCATTGCTATTGTAGGTTCATGAAGCTCTACCTCCTTGGTGTGGTAATATTTCTCTTCTTCTTCCTCTACCAACCTTGAGGTCTTGTAGAAGGGAAGGTGATATTATGTCTATTTGATTATTTGCATTATCATTCTTGTAGAGTAGCATCTAGGTTGTCATTTCTCTCTACTATATTGTGCCTTTTCTATCTACTTTTCTATCACTTTTCTCAATCTTGTTGTATATTGGTTGTTTGTGGAAGTGGGAACATTGAAATAGGGGTTTGATTGAGGAAAACCTCAAAACACAGCCCCAAAATTTTCTTGTTATTGTGTGTGTAGGTGCTATTTGATTGCTTGGAGCTAGCTGGAGAACTAAACCTCAAGTAAGTGTAAGTTGGAGTTCTTCTTCTTTCTTTGTCATTTCATTATTAGAGTAGCTTTCATAGTATTCTTCTTGTTGTACTTTGCATTTTTTATACATTTATGTCAAACTATAAAACCAGAGCATTCGGGTTGTCAAAAGACCCTATGTGTTTTTCGCTACTACTTGACCCTATGTCTATATACGATGCCAATGCATCTATAAGACTCCAATGCAGTGCACTAAAGTGTGACTCCTATGTTGCTATCCTTTGGTAGAGAGCCATCTGGTCTATAGTCTGAGACCTTTTTGGTCAGCTCACTCGATTCCAGAAAACATCTTTCATAAGCAAAAGGGAAACAGAGTCATGTTTTCCCTTCCTTTTTATCCTGTCCCTTCTTTCTAAACTTATTAGGTAGTCTGAGGCATTTTAGGGAAGTTCGCTCCCTTAGGCTCTTCCATGACCTGAGAGTCTCAGGGGCCATGAATCCCCCTTCTATATAATTATTATTAAAATAGGTGTTAGTTAGAAAATGAATTTTTAATTAGAAGAAAAGTTTATTTGGATTTTAGATGAGATGACATTTATTTAGTTAATTAAATTAAATAATCTATTTAATTAACTAATTTTAGGATGTTTGTTTAGTTAATTAAATAAAATTATTTATTTAATTAGCTAACATTAAGATATAATAATTAAATTTAACTAGCTAATGATAATGAAAATGGCCTAATTAATGAAATAATTTATTTAATTAATCAAAGCTACAGAATTGAGATTAATTAAAATGTAAGGGAAAATTTTATGTGTCTATATAAAGTTGAAAAGTACAAGGCAATATTAGTGGTCAAAGGGTACTAACCAAAGGAGGGAATCAACTAAGAAGCTTTTTCTCTAGAAGCAAATACCAATACTATAAAGACTATTGTAGCATAAGTAGCTCATTTCAACTAGTCTCTTCACCAAATGGATGTTAATAATGAATCTTTGAATGGAGAAATTGACAAAGAGATATACATGACTCAAACACAAGGATTTGAAAGTTTTAGACAAGAACACTTAGTTTACAAGTTAAGAAAGTTTCTCTATGGATTGAAACAAGCTCCAAAGGCTCGGTATGCTAAGATTGGCCAATATTTCAAGTCTCAAATATTTCATAATATAATTCTCATGACCCAAACTTATATGTGAATAAATTTATGAAGGTTGCCTTTGAATGTTGATAGTGAGTAAATGAGTGGTGATGAATGACACTAAGAAACTAAGTTGACTTGGTCTATGTTGACTATATAGATTAATTTATTCTAACATCCCCATAAATTATTTTTTTAATAACTTTTAAATATCCCTTGTAATCTACTAATAGTGGCATAGTGTGATGGTTAAGTTGTTTTGGTTTTGTTCTTGCCATCAAGGTTCAAACCTCACTGGGGTGTTATTGTTGAATGTTTAAATTGGGGATGAGGTCCCCTATTTGTGACCTCACCGGTTCATAGCTCCTATTCAAAATCATTTATCCCTTAAAAAATCCCTTCTAATCTAAAATAAATGAATTGCAACATAAAATATTATTAAATACCCATTTACAATCACTTATACACACAATATACATTCACAATAATATTTTTTGATCACTATGATCAAGAAATTATAAGTGAAACCCACAACCAAATAGAGAGCTTCTCAATTTGAATCTATAACTATCAATAACTTCTCTATAAATTTATTCATTAGCATGTGATGAAAAAATAAATTATAAGGTTGTCATGGGAAACTTTTGTCGAGAAATGATGAATTATGTGAGCTAAATGTTGTTGGTTTCTACTTATATTTCCCTCATACAATGCTATATTTGTGATAGATATAAGGATGTAGGTCATAGACACAAAAAAATACCATTTTGTAATATATTTTTTCATTTTTTTCATTTTTGGTAGTTTTGTGAATTTTTATTTTCAACAATAATATTAAATTTATGTCATGTATAATCATAGGTTAATAGTGGTATCAAAGGATAGGATATCCAATTTTTTTCCTTTGTAAATAGTATTTTCATTAATAGGTATTAAATAGAAAATTGAGTTCCTATAATTGTGGATCTAACAAAAAAAGCAACTAAAAATAAAACTAAAGTATAGATTGGCACCAAATTCAAGTCTTAGTTCAACTAAACTAAACCAAAGGAAACAAAAAAATAACTAGAAGTAACTAACAACTATCTAAATTTCCAACGCTAACTATTATTTTACCAACTAGGCAGGGGAAATTATTACAATAGATTATTTCAAAAAAAAACAAAGCAGCAACAACTTTTGTCTTCATTTATTTAGCAAAGATATTAGTGAATGTTGACAACACTTCATTCATTTTTTCCATCACTTATAGTCCTCTGATATTGTAGCTTTATTTTCTAATCAAAGGCACATTTCTCCATCTATTGTTGGAGGTTGTTAAAGGTAGACAACACTTCCTAAAAGGGTTGTAGCCTTGACTTTTCATTCATCATTTTAATTATTCACCTATGTAACTTGTCCTTGCATTTGATTTCTCAATTCCTCAACAATCTTGTTGAGGTCTCTCACTAACATAGGCATTTCCCAAAATGTGCAGTCTAAATCTTTAATTGACTGGTGGACTATGCTCATTGTTTGTTCCACCTAATTTTCTTTTTGTTCAATTTGGACTTGCACTTATTTATAATCTTTACCTTGAAATTTGGTGCTCTTAGCCACTTAGAAATTTTATCCTACTTTTCCTCTTCAATCACTATGAATTTTAGAATATTTTTCATTGATGTTTCCGTTATTTTCTACAAAAGTGGGATGTAATCCTCCCAAACTAATATCTCTTCATCAATGATCACCTCAATTTGTTGAGCTACACTATCGTCATCACTAATGGAATGATAATAATTCATTAGCTTCTTTAGCACTTCATTTGCTAAATTCAAGAAAATCGATTTTTATTGTTGAGCTACTAGAATCCATCCATCTAGGTCAGAATGTTTGACCTCATCCTTTAAGGCAACTTGCAATGTAGACTCAGGAGTTGCAGTGTCTATAAGTTTGATCAAATTATTTATACATGCCATTAATTGGGCCACTTGATCTTTTAAATCTTCCTTTGTGCTCTCATCTTTTTGCATCCTCTTTAGGATAGGAGAAACAAACATGTTGAGAGACTACTTCTCTCCTTCCCTTGTCTATACACCTAGATCAACTTTCCTGATCTAGTAGTCTTCCAACATTATTTCTGATTCAAATCTATCAACTAATGGGATGGTTATTTCTCTTGTTTTGTTTCCCTACTCATCCATTGTGATATTTGATATATTTTAGGCTCTCTTTCTCCTTCTAATTGGAGATTAGAAATCCTCTAAAAAAATTCTCATACTTTGTTCTAAGCTCCTTTCCATGTACGTAATTTTCCTTCTCTAAATGGTGCGATTGAGCTAGATAGGCACAGTAGTAGATGTTTCCTGAAGGGGAGAAGAGAGGATTTTAGTATTGATGGATCCTTCTGCATTATCTAGTCTAGTCTCCCTTTGCTTAGTTTCTACTCTTACCTCTTCTTCTTCTTGGACTATTTCCTCATGAGTTTGTTCATCATGAACCTTTTTTGTTTGGTCACTTCCTGCTCACCACATTCTACTGCTATATTTTCCTTAGTAAGGATTTCTTGAACATGGACCTCTCTAGGAACTTCTTCTTCTCTAGGAGGATCTCTTTGTACTTCCTCTTTAGTGGGAGGCTCTCACTCTATTTCTCCCTCTTCTTTCATCATCTCTTCTTTAGTAGTTCAGGTGGGAATTTCTTCATCTTCAGTAGGTGGTGCATCTTCAAGAAGGGGAGGGGGAGATAGAGGTTTATCAGGAGGAGAAGATGGAGGTTTTTTATGTGGTGATGGAGAAGGTGAATGCAATGGGGATTCATGTGGAGGAGTGGAGTAGGTTTGTTGAGCTTCCATTTGGGAAACTCTTTCTCTAATTACTTCTCTGATTCTCTTCTTTCTCACCAGAGTCTCTTTCTCCACAATATCTTCCTCACTCAACCAATATATATTGGTTCCTTCTCTTTTCTTTTCTTCCCTGCTACCTTGGAAGGTGAAATCCTTGTCGTCTCTTTGGCTTTCACCATAGAGATAAATGATCCTTCTCCTTTCTTGGATTTCTCAACTGTCTTTGTAGGCTTCAACAACTTGATCATTGAAAAAGGATGTTTAAGCCACTAGAGAGAATGGGCTACAACACCTGTTGCCATTGTCTGTATATCATCATTTTCATCTATTGAACAATCTTCATTGAAGATTGGTTGATTTAAGACTTGTTGCTTGTGGTAAATGGAATCAATAAATTTCCTATCTTCTTTTGTATCCTTGGATACATGGGCTTTTGTGTAGGATTTGATCATGTTTACTATCAAGTGATAGTAATCTTTCATTCTCACTTCAAATTCCTCGTCACAGTTAGCCCAATGATCTTATATTTTAGGCTTGTAAATGAATAAAGAGCCTATCATTTTTCCAATATTTCCAATTGGGCCAAACCAGTGTCGAGCATCATTATACAACACAAGGTTATACTTTGACAATTCTACATCAACACTTTGCATTATGCATGTTTGGTGAATTTCACTCACCTATCTACAAAATTCCAATGGGATCATTTTGTTGAACACACCGGAATAATGAAAGGGGAGGTGAATCATTCTACATTAAAATTCAATCCCAATTAAATACTGTTGATGTTGATTTAAACCAATTAAGCATTCACCTACTTAATCAAAACATGAAAAAGGATAAACATCCATAGAAGAAAACAGATGACACTAGATTTACTTAGAAAACCCTACAGGATAAAAACCACAGTGAGAAATGTTGCTAGGATCTACTATCCTTATCTAGCCTCACAAGTAAAAATAGTTTACAATTTGATTCTGGGGTACAACCCAAAGAAGCAACTACTCCTTGACTTTGGTTTAGGGGCTGAAATCCAAGGAATTTGCTACTCCCTAGTTGAAAGAAAGAACAACTAAAATATGATTGATATTATGGATTCAACCACTGATAGTCATCAATTTTGCTCATTAGGTTTGTAGTGTATCTTTTCATGCTCTGCTCATGCACTCATACATCTTTACACACTTCCATAATTATCTTCTTCACATTTTTTATCTTCAATATATAGCATTCGTACACTTGTAAAATACAAATTCAGTTGGCCACAAATAAGGAATAATGAAACTTGTAACATTTCAGCCTACATATTCATTGGCGATATACAAAACTAATATAACATTATTGAAAATTCATCCAAATGAGTTGGAATGACTCATAGAACATCTACAAACACTTCTTAGACTCTACATAAACATAAACTTGTGGTGCACATTACCAACATACTCAAGTCGGCCACAGCAAAATCATATCTTCACAAACTAACTTGAAACAACTGTGCGGTACTGGAAAAAAGAAAAAATCTTCATGCATTTCAAAATTGAGATGCTCTGAGACATGTAGATGTTCCACATAAACTCATACAATTGATCTATACAATCTCCTACTAGCACAAGTACCCAAACATATGAACTATAGCAGAAGAGGCATCCAGAATCAATTATAATTGTCACTTGAAAACTAAACTTGTGGAGTACCAAACAACTTGAATCTCCAATGTAGCATGCACTGGACATCACTGAGCATGTCCAAAAAATCTTATGATCAAATCATCACAATTGGAGGAATGTGGAGCATTCCAACAAGCCTTCATCATTACCTTACTCTATCAAAGTACAAACTAGAACTCTGTCACTTATATATTTTACTGCATAAGGTTTAATGACTTGAAACATTAGATATAACACACTTATCTTTAGATCCACAAGACTAAATATTGCTTTGTGGAAGGATACAGACCAAAACATTGTGTCATTTACTTGGGATATATACTGTGAATTCCTTAGACACATCTTTTGCTACTTTTTTCTAAGTGTAGTACACCAAACTGGAAAAATATCAATGTAGACATACTGTAAATGCATTACAACATGTGTACCCACCTCCACATCACACTTAGACATCGAGTTGATCGTCACTCTTCCATATACTGCAATGTTGACTTGCACCAACTGATATCTCTGCACATTGACTATCTTCAAAGCATATATGATCTTAAACACACTTTTGACATCAATGACAATCAATCTTCTCAAGATCAAACAATCTCCCCCTTTGTCATTGATGGAAAAAATAAAAATGTGTGCACAAACACTCCCCCTTAGGTGAAAATATATCTCCCCCCTTTGACATCAAGGGAAAAGGGAAACAAAATTTTCTCTATACATTCAAAAATCTACAAGCTCCCCCTTAATCTATACAACTTTTACTCGCATTGGGATGAAGCCTTAATATTTCATCAATAAAATTATCCTTATATTTACTCTACATATATACACAGCAACAAAAATAAAATATCTTACATGAAATAAAAATCACACCTCACTTTGATGATGGAATAATTAACTTATAAATGGACTTGAGTTGAACTAGGTTGCTATCCCATTGCTTCTTAGCAATAGTTAGGGTCTGAACTTGACAATTTAGCTACACATAAGTATATTTTGCATATTCCAAAGAAGATGATGCCTGGTATTTCTGAGCTACTCCATAGCTTTTGTTAGGATTCCAATGAGTACAGCCAACCAAAGGCTCGATATTTCTCTCAATTTTTTACCTGACCTTTGAATTGCTCCCTTTGGTCTTGTAATTATTGTATTTGGGAGTGCAATATTTCTACTTGTGCCATGATGGCACCATCACTATCTTGTACCAAATTATATGTTGTAGCCACATTAGTGATCTGTATTTCAATTACACTTATCTAATCCTTGATACTTTTTGTTGTATTTGGCCACTTTAGACAAAAAACATATAGAACATTGGCTTCCTCTAAGCACTTTTGAATGTCTTGGATATCGGATTGCAACTTGGCCAAAGTGTTGTCACACATCCTGGAGGCATCATTCAACCTCTTTTCATTCAACTTGTATTTTGACTTCTTCTCCAAATGAGATGAGTAAGTCTCAAAAGACTCCATTAATTGTTTTATCTGTTATGTGGGGGACAATGAGGAATCCCTTTTTGCTCCCAAAAAATACTCTTCCAACAAATTTATTGCTTCTTCCAACACATCCGCATTCTCCACTTATTGTTGTAGTATCTCATGTCTTTCAGTGGAGTGAAGTATGTCCCCAAGCTTCAACTTGTGTACGGGAGACATTTCAAACAAGTTAGCTTGTCCACCAAAAGTTGGAACATGTAGTAACTGCGAAGTCACTATTGGTTGGATTTTCATTTCTTGAGCCAAAAAATATTTGATTGAATCTACTGAGGAGGAATATGCCTTCTCTAAACTCTCTCCTTCACCATCCTTCTCCTTCTCTTCTTCTTTTTCCTTCTCTTTTTCCTTCTCCATGTCATTTTCCTTCTCCATATTCATACTAAAGACATCTTACTCCATTTGCTGACTAGAGATACCTACTTCTTGTTGAACAAAGACTGTTCATTTGTATCATCTAGAGGGGGCTCATTATCAGTTTCATGTTCTTCTGAAGGATCATGTACATTTATTTATGTGTAGAAAAATGTACTCCTTCACATTTTCACACTATGTTTGCATCCCCTTAATTAATTGGACTTAAATAAGCCTTTAATTTCTAATATTTTTTTGGCAGAATTAAAATGATCTAAATTCAAATTGCAAAGGTTGGCTTGTGGTGTTTAATTGTCAGGTAATTAAGGAAACATCTATAAATACAAGGTCTTTTTATCAAATTTTATAGTGTAGAAAAATTTACTCCTTTACATTTTCACAAGTTGTTTAGGTCCCCTCAATTAAATAGGACTTAATTAAGCTTTGCATTTACAAGCCTAATTAATTACAATTTCTTAAGGGGGAAGTGTGATTTAATTAATGCATTTATCATTATTAACACCCAAAATTCAAAAAACTTGATAACTTAGGTCAGGAACCATTAGCCCATGGGCGAATGGGTCCCCTTTAAGTTGAAAATTCAAATTTTAAATATGTTTTTGGCGGTATTTTAATGATCCCAAATTCATATTCAAATATTGGCTTGTAATGTTTAATTTTTGGGAAATTAGAAAATCGTCTATAAAAGCAAGGTTATTTTATCAATTCAAAACATCTAGCAAGAGGTGAACTTAACATGAGAAAATATTATTGTCAAGATCATTCAAGAGCATATTTCTCAAGCATTTTTTCTAGCATTCAAGATCTCAAGCATCATGTCGAAGTTATCAAGCATCATGCATGTTTTTTGGAGCTAACATTGTGATGTAGGTTTCAAGATCCAAGTCAAGATTCAAGTATCAAGATCCACATCCATTTAAGCCATTTCATGCAAGATCAAGATCAATATTTTATTCCTCCAAGGTTTTTATTCAAGGGTTTGGTGAGTTGTAACATAGCAATTGTTCATTCATCATTCCTTTCATGTTTTATTTCAATTCAAGGTTTAATTACCAAAACGGGGTTTGACCAAGGAAAACCCCCATTCACTAAACACAAACAATTTATCCCTCTTTTATTTGTGTTGCAGGTCCTAGGTTGAAGAAAAATTGAAGAGTGAAGATCTCTAAAGTGTGAAATTGCAAAAGTTCCAAAAGTTATCAAAGTTGCAAGAAAAGTTGTCAAGGTCACGGAAACTCAGATCTCATATTTATTTTCCATCATTTTCAAGTGAAACTAGTGGGAAATTGCATCTCAAATCTATCTTCAAAGGCTCCCAAAAATTTAGTTCAAAAATTTGTCTTAGGACCCATTCGCCATTTCTGGACACTTAGCAACCAATTTTTGAGGCAAGTTGTATGTGTCTTCCACTCATCCAATTTACACAAAATTGATTGTTTCTATTAGATCTATGCTTCATCTACATGAATCAAGTCTTAGGTTATAGATTTGAGTTCATTTTCTATTTTATTTTCATCTCCCAAAGTGTTGCTTCAACTTTACCCCCCATCCACACACACAAAAGAAATTGCTAGATCTTCCATAGAATTGACTCACCCAAGGGTTGAAAGTTAATTCTATCGTGGAATATCTCATTTCCTTAATGAAATAGAAAATAGGTAGGTTCATTACATCCCATTTTCCCTTTCTATATATAGTAAGTTTGGGGAAACATTCCAAATTTAGTATAAAACCATATGTTTTGGACCTATCACCTATTTTTCTATGTTTCAAATTCAAATCCTAAGCAATCCTAAAGCTTAAAGAGATCAATTACAAGAGAAAATATTATTGTCAAGAGTATTGGAGAGAAGATTTATCAATAATTTATTGCAGCATTCAATATCCTATCATGATGTCAAGATTTATGTGTGTTCATGTATCTTTTTGGAGCTAACATTGTGATGTAGGTTTCAAGTTTCAGGAAAGCATTCAAGCATCAAGATCTATCAAGCAATCAAGTCATTTCATGCAAGATCCAATCCTTAGAGAGATGTGTTAGACTTCAATCCTCTAAGGGAAGCCATTAAATGGTTTTGGTGAGGTGTAACAAGCTTTGTTCATTCATCAATTCTTCATTTTACCATTATTTCATTATCAAGGTTTAATTACCAAATCAAGGTTTAACCAAGGAAAACCCCTATTCACCCGAAAAAGACATTTTTCTCTCTTTGTGTATGTGCAGATTTGAAAGTGAAGAAGGATTGAAGATTGATCAAAAGTGCAATTTTGCAAATTTTTCAAAGTTGTCAACATTGTCGTCAAGCCATGGAAACTCAAATCTTGAATTTATTTATGAATTTTTGACAGTAATACCTAGGGAAAATAGAAGCTCAAATCCATCTCCAGAGCACCCTAAAATTTGAGCATAAAAACCATACAAGGTCTCATTCACCCAGTGGCACATATGTCCAATTTTGGTGAAAGTTTCCTACAGTTCTCGAGACACGCTTTTTTGGGTTAGTAGATATCACCATGCAACCCCCAAATCTACCTACAAATTAGTGTTTTTGTTAGTATTATTCTTTAAATTTGCATTTCAAGTTTTAAATTGCACAATTGAGCTCATTAATCATTTTTATTTTATCTCCCCAAAGTGCATTTCATTCATATTTTACCATTTTCTATCATAAGGAAATAATAGATCCTCCCAATAGGGTTGACTCAACTCAAGGTTGAAAGTCTATCCTACCTTTGGGAGATCTCTTTTTCTAATAAAAATAGAGAAACTATAGGTGCATCATACATCCTTTTAATTATTTCATATTGATCACCCACTTACCTTTTTCTATCTTTCAATTTCACCATCAGTATCATGCATTTTTTAAGGCTCCTATGCAACCACATCAATTTCTATTTGCACCTCTTCAATTATCTTCTTTGTTACTTCTTCAATTTTTGACTGAATCTTCTTTTTGATATCATCATCCAAACTCATCAGAATATCTATTCTTCTCTTGGTGAAAAGCTCTTTTTCTTGTGTCTGGATTATCTTCTCCTTTTCCTCTTAAGAGATAGAGCACCTAGCCTTTTCTATTTCTTGTTATTTTAGCTCCTCATCTACCTTGATTGCATCATCTCTTCTTTGTCTCAAAGCCTGCTATAGGCTTTCTGGAGCTTTATTAACAATGCTATTGAAATAAATATTTTTCTTGAGCATGTATTCAATGGAAACCTTTTCAATTGTCTTCTTATCTTCCATAGGAGCATTCAGATGCAACTCCATTGTATCATTCAACAAACCATACTTAACAATACCATTCAAAATGGCACTAATATCTAGAGGATCATATGTTACCAAAGGAGTATGCTCAGTTCCCTCCTTTTCTATCTTCTTTCCTTTCCCTTTTTGTAAATATATTTCTTCATCTCCACCTTCTTCCTCCTCTTTAGCCTCTTCCTCATTAGTCTTCTTCCTTTTAGCCTTCTTCTTAGGCCTTGTTTACATAGCTCAAGTAGCTTTCTTCTACGATGGAGTTATAGATGTAGCTTTTCTTCTTCCACCAATTGATTGTGTTGATTTGGAGGGTTGCAGAGTAGATGTAGCAACAGAAGAGGATCTACTAGATCTCCTTGGAAAATTTTATGCAACATGTCCTTTAGGATCAGAGGGGATATTCACCAGAGTTTGACTAGAGGATGGTGACATCATTTTAGAGTACCACATAATATCCCACTTCTTAAACAACTTATCCACTCATTTCTCACTTATTTCTTCTTACTGCTTTTGGATCATCTTATCCATGATTTCTCTGTGTGTACCAAATCTTTCTACTTTAGGATCTTTTGGATTTGACAGTAGAATATCTACATAACCTTGAACATATTTAGGTTCAACCTCATAAGGCAATTCAAGAATCCATGAGGTTTGGGGCTCTATAGCCTCCATCTAGCAATGGTCCTTATCCACCATGAAAGTCACCTCATTCTCATACTTCCAGGCCAAATCAGAGGGTATCCTCTACCTACTTTACATCTCAGCTTACAAATTCTTAAAGAATCCCCAATAGAATTTAGTATATGCTTGTATATCTTGGAAACCATTAATATGTTTCTTGATTTTTGGAGAAATTGGAGAAAATTTATCCCAAATATTTCCTTTAAAGCTAGGAAATTCATTCATGAAAAATAAAGTGAGGAAAATGATCAACAAACCAAACTTGAAGTTATAACTAGTTTCCTTTGTTCTCTTCAAGTTCTCCATCAATTTCTCCTTCACAACTCACATAGGTAATAATTTTCACCTTCCTTCACCATTTGATGGGTATGGATTGTGGTGGCAGTGGAAGACCCTTCTCTATTTGTGAAATAAATCTTGTATGAAATTCCCATAGAGGCATACCAAACACCGAGATCACTAATATCCTTTACTGTTAGAGTTCTCTTATCAAATTTTGCATCTATAAGCTCCATAACCCTTTCATTTTTTATTGACTTTAATATTGAGACTGGTCCAGAGACACAAAGACTAGTAATTGCCTTAATTTCTTCCTTTGTGATCATATAGGGTTTGTCTATCCAAATGATTTTTTTATGAATATGGCTCAAAATGATTCTTACCCATTATTTGTTATTGTAGAAGTATAGAAAATTTGGTCCAACCCTTTCCTAGCTACATTTGCATACTATGGCTTGTACACACCATTCTCATTCAGCAATTCATGTCAAACCACTTCAAAAGATGAAGTATGATCAATTTCACTTATTGGGGCATGAATGTAAATCCTTATGTATTCAGAGTAAACCACATCCATAAGAACTTTTGAAAACTCATTGTCTTTGTCAACTTCAATCACCTTGAATGGAAGCTTCTTATATTTAGGCTTGGGTTTCTCCGCCACATCGATCACCTAAGGTGTTGCCATTGG
This sequence comes from Sequoia sempervirens, assembly GCA_007258455.2. Lineage (NCBI taxonomy): Eukaryota > Viridiplantae > Streptophyta > Pinopsida > Cupressales > Cupressaceae > Sequoia > Sequoia sempervirens. The sequence goes on from VDFB02262768.1 coordinate 36,055, forward strand.
AATTCCTTCAAAAATCTTCGAACACCATAGCTAGTGTTTCATACAAATATCTTGAAAACCTAAACACTCTTCTTCACTCAAAACACAAATGCTCTTGAATGCAAATGAACTCAAATGATCCAAATAACACATAAAAAGCCTTTTCACTTGCCCTAAATATCTACCATAAATGCATTTGTACTTGATAGGTGAAACATCTACTAGAAATCTCTGTGTCATCACATGGATACAATGGTACTCAACACACCTCCACAAACTATTCACTTGCTTTGAAACCTTGATCAAAAGGTTCATTCTTGCTCAACAAATCTGCACACCAAAGGAATTTGTTCAATTCATCTTTCACACTAAAATATTCAACATTTTATCATTTCCAAGGGGTAAAAGGATTTACAAATGATAACTCCCCCTAAGATAATTCTTTATCTCACTTTGTCACTAGGTATTGTGTAGAATGAAAAAGTGTGGAATCATTTTTCTTCACATTTTCCTGACCTTGCTTCTCTTTCCAATCCTTATCATTACCCTTCTTTTTTTGATTTAGAGTTTCATCCTTCTTCCGATTCTAAATAGGTGGCTTCACAAAACCACTTCTACAATTTTTTTCCTTATTCCCAACCATATTTCACTTGTAGCACTCAATGTTGTGTTCTGAATTAAACAAATTTGTTCCTCTTCACCTTAGTTTTGCACTATGCAACCTTATGACCAAAATTATTTCAAGCACAACAATATCCATGAAATGAAACAACAACATATCTTTGAGGCACGAATGGTTTTCTATTCATGTAATCATTTCTTATTTGCCTAGATCTATAATCAACAAGATTATGCCTAAATTTATTTCAAGAATAACAATAACCTTGAAATGAATAATTGAACCTAGTGGGGACATGTTGTCTAGGATGTAGAGGACCTCTAATCCAACTCTAAGTATTGTTTGTCTCCAGATAGGAATGAATCCACCTTCTTTCTTACTATCGTGATCTATCTTTGCATCTCTGGAGGTAGTCTTCTTAGGTTCTTCAGTGGAATATTTCTCCTCCTTTGTTTCAAACTTTCCTTTTGCCTTGAAATTTTCATATAGGTTTGTAGAAGTATTGGTTATAGGAATTTTCCATTTTTCAAAATGAAGACTAGACTTCTCTTTTGATAGCTTTTGAGAGTTGACCAACTCATCAAGAATCTCAGAACCTCCTTTCAGCTTTATACCTTTGTCAATTTTCTCTTTTTATCTTTCCAATTCTTTCCTCAAGGAAACAATCTCTTCTTTAAACTTTGAACATTCAGTAGTTTTTCTTTCCTCAAGGAAAAAAATTCTTCTTCAACCTTGGAACATTCAACAATTTTGTCAATGAGCTTGAAATTCATACACTCTTCAATTTTTTTCCCTTCTTCAACTTGAACTTTCAAATTGCCAATTTTCTTCTTTTCTTTTTTAATTTGGAAGTGAAGCTCTTTATTCTTTTCTCTTTATTCATCCAGGTCATTTAGAGAAAAATTAAGCTCTCCTACAAAATGCACTAGAAATCTTCCTTATTGAATTCAAATTCATATTCATCATCCTCCTTCTGGAGTAGGACCCATTTTCCTGAAAGGAATTCTTCTTGGATGTTGTTTACTTCTCCATGTGTTCAAAGACAAGATCTACCTCTGTTGTTAAGAAAATATCAAGGAACCTTACTCTTATGCCAATTGTTGAACATACCAGAATAATGAGAGGGGGGTAAATTAGTATGCTTTAAAATCTAATCCCAATTAACTACTATTGATGTTGAGTTAAACCAATTAAGCATTCACCTACTTAATCAAAACATGAAAGAAGATAAACATCCACACAAGAACACAGATGACACCAGATTTACATGGAAAACACCATAGGGGAAAAACCACAATGAGAAATGTTGCTAGGAGCTACTGTCCTAATCCAGCCTCACAAGTAAAAATAGTTTACAATTTGATTTTGGGCTACAACCCAAGGAACAAACTACTCCCTAGATTTTATTTAGGGGCTAAAACCCAAGGAATATACTACTCCCTAATTGAAAGAAAGAACAATTGAAATATGATTAATATTATGGCTTCAACCACTGATAGTCATCAATTCTGATCATTAGGTTTGTAGAAGATCTTGTCACGCTCTTTTCATGCACTCATACATATTTTCACACTTCTATAATCATCTTCGCATCTTTAATCTTCAATATATACCATCCACACACTTGTAAAATATAAATTTGGTCATCCATGAATAAGGAATAATGAAACTTGTAACATTTTGACTTACATCTTCATTGGAGGTATATAAAATCCATATAATATTATTTATAATTCTTCCGAATGAGTCAGAATGACTCATACAACATCTACAAACACTTCTTAGACTCTGCACAAACATAAACTTGTGGTGCACATTACCAACATACTCAAGTCAATAATAGAAAAAGCATATCTTCACAAACTAACTTGAAACAACTGTGCAATACTAGAAACAATAAATATTTGCATGGCCTTCAAGCCTGAGATACTCTGAGACATGTAGAAGGTCCACATAAACTCATACAACTAATTTGTACAATCTTTTTCTAGCCCAAGTACCCAAACATATGAACTATAGCAAAATAGGCATCCAAAATCAACTTTGTCACTTGAAAATTGAACATGTGGAGCACCAAACAACTTGAATCTCTAATATAGCATGCACTGGACATCACTACGCATGTCCACAAAACCACATGATCAAATCATTACAACCAGAGGGATGCAGAGCATTCCAACAAACCTTTGTCATTACTTTACTCTATCAAAGTACAAACTAGAACTCTGTCTCTTATATCTTTCACTACAAAAGGTGTAATAACTTGAAACCTTGGATGTAACACCTTCACGTCTCAATAAACTTAACTTTAGATCCACAAGACTAAATTTTTATTTGTAGAAGAATGTGGACCAAAACACTATATCATTGCCTTGGGAAAATATATTTTAGATGTACACCTTCTGCTACTTTTCTCTAAGTGTGGTATACAAAATTGGAAAGATATCAATGTAGACATACTTCAAACACATTAGAACATGTGTACCCACCTCTTCATCACACTTAGACATTAGGTTGATCGCCACTCTTCCATATACTACAATGTTGGCTTGCACCAATTGATATCTCTACATATTGGCTATCTTTGAAGCATATATAATCTTCAGTACACTTTTGACATCAATGACAACCAATCTTCCCAATATGCAACACATTTTTTTTGAGGGGTACCTTGGAAGCTTATATGGCATCTTATGGAAGCCTTCCACCTAGATATATGTAAAAGTTTTGAACTAAATAACTAGTTTCCCCAAATTCTCAGTGCTTTCATGGCTTCATTGGAGATCCTTATAGAGAAATATCCCTCTGACCCTTTTATCATAGAATAAATAAATTTTTCATTGAAAACATATAAATTTGTATAACTATCCTCCAACTTCAATTGAGGATAATATTCATAAATGGTAACTTATTCGAGCTTGAAGGAACCCACTTTGTCTAGTCCTAGGAAGGAGGCTTGAGAAGATAAAAAATAAACCTAGTAGGAGGTCAAGTAAAACTTTGATGTTTAAAGGAAATTATTCAATTGTTCATGAATTGTGTCACTTATAAGGGTTGCCCAGTTAATTTTGTCTTTCTTGGCATCATTGATTGTTATGATGAATTTAACCATCCATGAATAGAAATCCCTAGCATGGGGGTATCTGAATACTCTACTTAGTAGGACAATCAAGTCCTTAATATCCTCTTTAAAATCACTCTTGTGTTGCACCTTGGCCATCTTGAGAGCAACTTTCCTTGGGGTAAGCAACATGCTATTATTTATGTAAGTGAGGTTAATTTCCTCATTGTCATCAAAGTACTTAATTGTCTTCTTCATATCAACTTCCTCATATTGAGGGAAAACAAGAATCTTGAAGATCTTCTCAATCATGTTGGGGCTCACATCAAGTACTACTTCTCCTCATGCTCCCATAACTTTCTTGGTTCTATGATTTTAATAGTTAGCACATGTTAAGACAAGCTCTGAAGATTAAATGGTCATCAAGAAAACAACAGCTTGTACTAATCCATAATTTTCTAGTGTTGTAGCAACACATGTTCTTGTTTCTCCATCACTTATTCTCCTCTTCAACTCCTTCATGTTGACATGACCGAGTTTAGTTTCTCCAATTTTTCTGTACGGGGAGAACATTTTGGAATGTGGATGGTATCCCTTGTATTAGTACTTCATCTCTGTAAGATCCTTTGTTGGCATATCTCTTGCATATAAAAAACACCATGTGTTACTCATTTATTTACCTTAGAATAAATCAGACCTTCAAAACCAAGTTATATTAATCAAGATATATCCATTATTATCAAATAATTTGTTTAAAAGAAGGCTAGAAACAAAACAAATTTTCAAGAGTTGGTCCTCAAGCTTCCCCTTTCCCTCTTACTAAATGGTTAAAACATACTTTATGAGAGAAATCTAATTCATGTTTTCAATCCTTCAAAAATCAAGGATCAGGCTTAACACTTACACTCTACCTCAACAAGACAAAAATATTATTTGTTATATGTTTGAGAGTCGAGGATTGGACCTACCTTATTTCTCTTGCTTTCAATAATTTGATGAACTTAGTGAGTAAGTCTGACTACCGACATCCAAATACTTTTGCAGTTTTTTGAGAGTCAAGGATCAGTGATGTTCTCTATCATTTATTATTTGAGCTCGTCATTCAATAAAGGAAATGTCTAAGTCCCGACATCTAAAGTCTCTTTTCACTTGGACAATAGGCATAAAATTCTTCTAAAACTTAATCATAATCATGCTCGAAGGTTTCAATTCATCTAAACAAAGCAATCTTCTTTTACGATTTCGGGGATCAAAGATCAGGGAGACCTTCTAACCTCTACCTCAATAAAAGATTGCATAAAGGGTATGAACGATTGGTGATGCTTGAAAGAGTTTCTTAAAATAGGGAATTCACTAAGTCTTTGTATTGGATTTCGATGATCGGGGATGGGTAGTATGCCTAATCAACGATACCCGAAAGAGCATTCTCAACTTAAGGATTTTTAGCTAATTGTTTGCATTCGATTCTTGGGGATCGAGATTTTGGTCCATCGTTTATTAATTTGTTGATAGGACCTATAGCCAAAACTCAAAATCCAAATGCTTGGCTATCAAGACTTGTGATCTTTTGGGCAAGATCAGGGATTAAGCGTCAGGGTTTTATCATGAATCTTGATACACAACTAGCTAAGAAGTAAGTTGACACTCCAACACCCGATGCTCGAAAGGCGAATAGGAAAAATTCTAAGGAAAGAAGAACCTTAGCAAGATCAAGGACCAACACACAATCTGATGATGTCATAAACATCCTCGATCAACATGTCAGGGAAAAAAATTATTTGGTGATGAACAAGAAGTGAAAAATGCAAAAATGAAAAACAAACAAATGACACTTGCACAAGCAAACACAACATGCATAATCTAGGAAAATAAGGAAAGATTAACAAATTCAATAATATTTTTGATCTAACCTAAAGAAAAATGCATGGGAGGGGTAGAAAATGTTGGCATATGGTTGTTATTGATGTCAAAAAGGGAAAATCATGCAAGGCAGAATGCGAGCATGTTGAAAGAGGATCAGAGATGAAATGGAGTTGCTCATGCAAATGAGGATGATGGAATTAATGGAAAAATTCATTGACGTCAAGGAAAGATAAGGTTTGTAGTGAATATGTAGCATAGGCACAGGTTGCTAGTGAATGCATTGATGTCAAAAGTGTCTTTGATGTCAAAGGAAGTGGAATTGATCATGCAATGGAGATGTTGCCATTATGATAGTTCAGTGGTATTCCTAGATGTTATGGTGCAGGATGCTAATGAAAGGTGCATGGTTCTACAAATGTTGCATTGTTGTCATGCAAGATTAACATGAGGATCACAGAGAGTTCTTCTAGAAGACAAAGGTATAAACAAGCAGTAGATTCGATATAGGTTTTTCGAGAGCATTCCAGTGATGTGCTCTGTAGGTCGAGAAAGTGAAGGATGCACCCAAGAATTCATTATTTCTACTCTCAATTGATATTAGGGTTTATAGATAAACCCTAATGTGTTTGTAGTCATGGCATTGTCCAACAAAAAATCTATTCTATAGTTGGCTACCTATCGTAGGTTATCAGTCACGTAAGTTATAACTTATGTCATTGAAGTCGTGAGGGTGACCGGCCCCATTACCTAATCATCTGGCTATTATCACTAATGGGTTCCTTTGAGGATCAAATGGTGTGCATTCAAAATTGAAGATCTAACGATTATCGCTAGATATTGCACATCGCGGAAAACATTTGAGATCTGGTTTCTAATTCAGCGATACGTGATGAGTGGTTATCGCACATTGCTAAAAGCAAGTAGATTTGTTTTAAGTTCGGCGATACATGATGAAGACATTCAATGGTCATGATCAAGTAGATCGGACGATGCCCTAACAACATTCTATTTTATCATTGACTATTGTCTGGAGGTTGTAGGTTATCTAAGTTATAACTTATATCCTTTGAGTTCATTCAATGACTAGCCCCTTCACCTTGTCATTTAGTCATTGTCATCACTTGATATCGCACTTCATGGAAAGCTAGTTGGATTTTGTGATAAGTTCAGCGATACATGATGAACGGCTATTGCTAGATCTTGCATATCATGGAAAGGAAGTTGAAATTGCTTTGTAATTCAGCGATATGCAATGGAGGATAGTATCTTGGTGAGACAAGCGACACATGGCATCATATCGCTTGATTGCTTCACATCACTATTGTGAAGCAAGGTGACAAGATGATTTGTGCGATATGTGATGTATGGATGAGATTGAAATGAAGAACATCCAATGGATGACATTGCATCACAAGGTCTTAGTTCATCACGGTAATGAGATCAAAGGAAGTCAAGCATTCAGCAATAAATGATGTTAGTGGAAAGTGACATTAGCATGTACAGGTGTTTGAATGCTATTGCATTGTAGGGTGTTAGTGCATAGCGCTAATGCATTGTTAAGAGTCAAAGCTTTCAGCGATGTGTGATGAGTGTTGAGCAATAGTAGAGAATGACGTCAAAGGAAGACACATGGCGTTAGCCCTCCAACCCATGGATATTTTGTGGACCTATTGTCAGATCCAATGGGATAGCAGTGAACAATGTAGATTGATTGAGAGCTAATCCAACGGTGATCACTACATTTTGGTGCATTGAGGATAGGAATGGTGATGCTCGCAGCATATCAGTGATATGTGATGGACTACGAAGATTAAAGGAAAGTGATTATATGGTGATCGCTACATCGTGGAAATGGATGCAATTGTTAGATAAGTGTTTTGGTGATACGCGATGGTTATAAAGGATAAGATCATTGGAGGAGATTTAAACAACTGTTTATCGGATGGTTGTGTTTCAAAGTTACAATAGTGAATCAGGATTGCAGGATCTTAGCACGAGAAAGAAGATCAACGGCCAGTATTCAAAGATAAAGATCTACAATGGTCTGGTCAATGTGAACGAGGGTTTTAACTGTGTAACCCACCAAAGTAAATGAAGATTTGATCTTCAAGGTGACAATAGAGATCATAGATATGATCAAGATAAGATCAGATCGAATCTTATCATATGGACAGTAGAATGCATTTAATGTAGATCTAATCCTAGGGTTTTGCAGGATGTTATTCTTAGCAAATTCTCTAAGACAGAATTTAATATTGTGAGGCTTAATGCATAGGTATGGTGTAGAGAAATATATGTGGTAAACCCTAACAAGTGATTGAGATCAAATCAAATTGGATGAATAGAAAAATGTATTGAATGTATAATCAGATTTTAGGGTTCAACAGAGAGAATGAGAAAAATTCTCTGTAACCAAATTAAATGTGGAACTGACTCAATGTAGAGGTAGAGTGACAATGAAGATATCTGATAGACCTTATCAAATGAATTAATGATGAGCTAGATAGTGGTGTGTAGCTCGAGGTACAGGAAGCTTGCTGGTGAAGTTTGCAAGTGGAGGAAGCCCTAGCACAAGGTTTGAGATTATCTAAATGGTAGAGATAATCTCGAGGTCGAGATTGTAGGTTGGTGTAGATAGAAGACAATCAGATATTGTTAAAGTTTGTAGTTTGAAGTAAGTGTGCATGAATAGAAAAATGTTTGCAATTGTATCTAGTGTTGAATAGAGTTACATCTTGCAGAAGCATGTTGTAGAAATTGGAAGTGTGTTTGTGTGTCTACAAGAAAGAGAGAGATGTGCAGTAGACAGAGAATGCATTTGTAAATTCCTAGACTGTAAAATAGAACATCATCTAGGTTGGCATTCAAGAGAGTGTAGATGTGTGAGACACTGTAGAAAGGGAAAGATTGTAGTGCAATAAGATAGAATAGTGAAGTGTTCTATGAGAAAATGAGAGTACAGAGCAAAGGTATTTTGTTGAGAGTGCAACTATAGCAGTAGAGTGTGAGTTGCAGTAAGTGCAACAATGTACTGAATGTAATGATGCATTATAGGTTTTGTAAAAGCAATTCTATGCATATTTGAAATTGTTATCATTGTATTGAGTTGTGGCTCAGATTATGGTATTTGTAGTCTCCTTGAAGTTTTGGCTTCTAAATTAGGGTGTTGTTGCATCCTTGGGGTTGTGGCTCCTAAAATAGGGTGTTGTTGCATCCTTGAAGTGGTTGCTTCTAAATTAGGTAGTTGATGCTTCCTTGGGTTGTATCCCTAAAACATTGTAACAAAGATTTCATTTGTGATGTTGGATTTGAGTAGTAGACTCAAGCAGCCTTTGTCACCATGGTTTTTCCCATATTGGGTTTTCCACATATATCCAGTGTTGTGGGCATGTGTATGTTGATTGTCTATTTGCATATTTATGTTTGCATATTTAGTTTTCAATCTACACATTAAGAGTTTGAGGAAAAAGTCAGCATAAAGTATTTGGAGCTAAGAAAGTAATCTGCATAAAGTTTTAAGGGATAGATTTTGGTATCTATTGATTCACCCCCCCTCCCAATAGACCATTGTGTTCCAACAAAAAAAAACAACACAAACCATGAACAAACAATGAACACAAGCACCCACATGAACCAGCAAACATGAAAAAGTGACGACAACAACATAAGCCTACAAACTAGCAAACACACAAGCACAACAATAATGGCAGACCAAATTTGTGTGGGAAGCCTCTCAATGAAATCGTAGAGCTCTTCAAAAATAATAGTATTTAAGGATATTATAAAAATGGGATTTCAAAACTTGATAATACCCTCCATAGATGCCTCCTTAATTGCTCATTAAATGTGGCATTTAAAAATTTGGTAGCCCCATTAATCCAAGTGATTGATTTGATAGGCAGGAGACTCGAGGTGACAAGGCATCGCCACCATCATGCCTATAGAGTCAAGCATTTGACATAGCAAACTCCCCATGCCCAAAGTTTGACAAGACAAAAAACAAAACAAACACTGAGCATCGAGATAGGGGTCGAGGATCGGGCCCGACATTCTTGGTATGCCAATATGAAGATCTATTTCTTGAATCTTGAAAAGATACTCAAAGGAAAGAAAACAAGAGGATGAAAAGAAAGAAGTAAAAATAAGAGAGGGAAAAGGAAAGAGAAAAGAAAGAGAAAAAAAAGAAATGAGGAAGAAAAATGACAACACACCAAAAAAGAAAAAGAGGGGGGTCCCTATTTTTTCAAACAACAAAACAAGGTGTAAGTGAAAGGCACAACAAATAGCAACCAACAAACAAAATGCTTAAAAATAATTTCCTCTTCAAAAAAATTTAGACAGGCTTAAAATCAAAGGGAAAAGAACCCAAAATTAAGCAAAGGAGTCTATGTCAATCTAAGTATTTTGATCAATTTACCCATCACAATAGGATACTTGAATCTCATAGTGTGTGCACACATGATTTATTCCCTTAAGATAGGATGAGAATGAGATGGAATGCACTATGAATCAAGATAACTAGTTTGATCTTCCCTTTCTCCCAACTATTTGTATTCATATATTTTTTATTTTCTCTTTTCATGTTTAGAACTTAATTGGTGTGACCTGGGGATAGCTCTACTCCAAGACATGCATCCATAGCCCCGATAGAGATACCTTTGATTCCCTCAAACATAGCTCTACTACCAACTGAGCATCCATAGCCCTGGTAGAAATTATTTGAATCACCCATTTTATAGTTTATCCTTGATTTTCTATTTCTTCTATTTATAATCTTTTCTCTAGGATATCACTCGATATTGGGTTGGGAATCACGATGGTCACTGAGAAAGACAACATCTTTATATTTCCTTGATTTCAAATGTCATTACCATTCATCCTATATCCAAATCTTGATTTATTTAGTTTGTAGATAGTAAGATTCAGGTAACTAAATTTAGAGGTTCACTAGTTTTAGTACACTAGATCATCTAAGACTTCCAGGCTTAATAACATATTAGTAGACTTTGAATTTAAACAAGGAAAAATTTTGAAAATAGAAATTCTACAGGAATCCTATTCATGTTTGATATTTGGACCTATAACCTTAACAAAACCCACGAACAAACAAAGGGAAGAACGAGAGAGAGAGAGAGAGAGAGAGAGAATGAGAACAAGAGACAACACAACAAACAAAATAGAAAAGGAAATGGAACAAAAATGACAAACCTACTCTAATAAAATACAAGGAGCAAACATCCCTCTCTAGGATCCAAAATATTTTTTTAGAAACTACCTATTGATAGGAAATGGGGTTGGTTCTCCTGTCATAGTACTAATCCTAAAGGTATTTCCCCTAAAATCTTAGATATCTGATAAGGGCTCGTCCAAAGTCGATTGAACTTCAAATGGCTTCCTTTATTCTCTTTGGACTTATCCCAAAGTAGGACACAATCTAAGATCCTAAAAGACTTTATTCTAGCTCTTTTTCCAAACCATCGCTTAACTACAGCTTGATGCTTTGAAACATGCTCAAGAGTATCATTTCTCTTTTCGTCTAGATTTAGTAGGTTCTCAACCTAACCTAAACTTTTTCATCCATTTCCACATAACTCTCCATGAATTTTAAGGTGGGAATTATGAGATTCATGGGAAATACAAGTTCCAAAACATAAACCAATTGGTAAGGGAATGTCCCTAAGGTATTTTTTGTTCTATTTTGGTCTACCCATAGTGCAAACTTGATGTGAGAGTGCCAATCTTTTGGATTTTTATCTAATAGTTTCTTAATGACACCTATCAAGTTTTTATTAGTCAACAATGTGACTCCATTACCCTAGGGTAATAAATGGATGAATATTTTAAAATAAATTTATGCTTGAAAGCCCATTGCACAAATTGAACTGATGAAAAAGAGGGACCATTATCACATACTAGAGTGAATGGAATTCCAAACCTAGTCATTATGTGATCCTCTAAGAATTTGATTACCACCTCTATCATACTTTGTCGACAAGCAACTACTTTAGACCATCTAATGTAGTAATTTGTAGCTACTAGAATGAACTTGTGTCCTACAGATGAGTGGGGGTATATCATTCCTATAAAATCCAATCCCCGTTGGGAAAAAGGATGTACCTCATATACGATATGTAATGGAATAGGTGCATTTCTTTCCCTACTAGCTCTTGTTTGACATATATGGCAAGTCTTAACATGTTGAAAAGCAAATTTGAATAGAGTGGTCCAATAATATATTTCCCTTAATATATGGTGAGTAGTTTTATCCAAACCATGGCTAGTGTCAAATTTATCAAGAAACTTGTTAGAACTGAAACAACAACTTCTTTATCTAGGCATCTTAAATAGATACCCTCATAATTTATTCGGTACAGGATTCTAGTTCTTATCATGTATACTTGACTTGTGATTCTTAATACTCATCTCTGAGCTACATTCGTACCATCTGGGCACGTGTTTTGTAACAGGTACTGGATGATATCCTTTTGTGTGTACTGAGCTAACACACCAATTGTTTATATGCTCCATCCAATGTCTTTAATAATCATTTGCCTCTTAGCAACTTCATGGGTTAAATTTACATGTCAAACTCCTACAGAATAGTCATCCATTTACCCCTTCATTCCCTAAGCTCATTTTGCATCAACGTGGATTTCATCACAGCATTGGGAACTATGGCTATCATTTTTCTCCTTAGTATGTAGTTTCTAAACTTCTGCAGGGATTGTAGTAGAGAAAATGATTGATTATCTAAGTTAGGATACCTTACTTTAACATTTTTGAAAGGGGAACTCATGAAAGCTATCGGCCTTTCATCACTGTCTTCTCCCTTCTAAGTTAGAACACCAACAGAGGAATGTTCTGAAGTGAAAGTATAAATAAAGAAGGGCTTAATGTAATTTGTACTAGCCAACATAGGTGTGTTGGTTATGACTTCTTCAAATTCTTGGAAATTCTTCTTTGATTCTATATTCCACTCGATCTTTGCATCCTTCTTTAGCATATCATTTAAAGGATGTCTAATTTATGCCAATCCACTAATGAATTTCCTCACAAAATTAATCTTTCCAAAGAAATATTTCAGTTCCTTTTTGCTATTTGGTAGTGGTAACTTCAAAATAGACTCAATCTTATCAAGGTCTATGGAGATACCTTTCTCAAAAATAATATGACCTAGGAGATTTCCTTCAATAACTCCAAAAATACACCTTGGTATTTAGTGAAATACTTGATTTCTTGCATCTTTGGAGGATCTTATGTAGGTAACTTAAGTGGTCAAAACTATTCTTGGAGAAAATTGTGAGGTCATCCATATATATGATGATGCACTTCCCTATCAACCCTTTGAAGGTTATTTCCATCACTCTTTGGAAAGTGGCTCCAACATTAATAAGTCCAAATGGCATTCTTTGGTAAGAAAAGGTTCCCCACTTAGTGGTGAAGGTTGTCTTTAATCTATCTTCCTCTCAAACCATTACTTGATTGTATCCAAAATACCCATCTAGAAATGACATCATCTAAGATCCATTTACTATTTGCAAAAATTCATCTAGTGAGGGAAGTGGATAATTATCATTTTCAAATGCTTGGTTCAGGTTTCTAAAATCAATACACAACAAAATTTATCCATTTTTATTTCTTACAGGTACCATATTTTCCACCCAAGTCGAATGCCTCACTGGGTAAATGATTATGGCACTCAATAGCTTCTAAACTTTTTTGTAGATCAATGGCTCAAGTAGGGCATTGACTAGATGCTTCCTTTGCCTAAAAGGCTTAGTCTCCTTTAAAGGAATAGTATGGGTAATTACTAAGGTGTCATAAGTCTTTAATTCTTCATAACTCCAAGTAATAACTTCTCTGTAATATTTTAAATCTCTTAATATATCATTTCTTTCCTCGATAGTGTAGACCTGGCCAATAAAAACCTCTCTTATCCACATCATCTCCTAGATAATGAGGGTCACATTTTCCTCCGCTTGCATCTGAGGTGTCCTTTCAAGACCTAGTGGTATCATCTTGATCAAATATTCTTTGCAAAGTGACCATCCCTTTGGGAATATTATTGCTTTTTAAATTGATAATGTCATCCTAAACTATCTCAAATGGATCCCTATCACATTAGTCAATGATTTTTATAGAAAAAATTCCATAATTAGTGATGACTTTGAGGATATGTTGATCATCCTTGAACACCTGAAAAATTCATGATGTTGTCTAGAATAGATGGGTAGGAACCATATCCATTGAAACCCTCTTTAAATGAGATCCAATCATTGGTTGTAGAGAGCTAGCCAAGACAATGAGAGCATCTGCAACATAGTTTATTCTTATAGGAATAGATTATGTATTGAATGCTTCCAAATATTTGATCAAATCCCATAATTTGTTCTTGTAAGAAGATATTATTTTTTCATGGTAAGAATAATGACTTCGGACTTGTCTTATGACCAACTAGGAGTCTCCTTCCACAAATAGATGTTTTACCTTCTTTTGATGAGCAAGCAGCAATCCCCTAATCAATGCTTCATATTTTGTTGCATTATTCATACAAGTAAATTGCAACCTGAAAGTACCCAGAAATGACTTTCCTTGTGGGTTAATCAACTCAATCCCAGCACTGTTTCCTTGCTTGTTGGTGCAGTCAAGCTCAGAGGGCATTATTAGACTATCTGATCATGCAACCAAATCACACACACACACACTCATACACAGAAATATTAACCAAATGCAATAGGAGAACAAATATTTTCTTTTAATTCAATAACAAAGATACATTCAAGAAAATTTTGTTCGAAGCAACTCTCTGTTCTTCACTTCACCACACTCGACCCTTTCTCTTCTACATTTCCTGCACTTTCTAGTACTACTTACTATATTATTCCTCCAGGTCATCCTTGTAATTCATCTCTCCTCATGTCATAGTATCACAATGTCGTTACCTCATTATCAGAAGCTTCATCAAATCAGCCAATCGGGATTGATTCCACAACAACGATGTGGAATTCATATGATCTCGTTCTGCCAGGTGTCTCCATCCAACCACCATTGACTGTCACATGAATCGTATCACTCATGCTACTGATTCCACCATCGCCCTATCGGTGAGACCCCCAATCACCTCCCACCGATATGAAGAATTCTCGTCGATGAACACTTAACACACCAAACATCGTTCTATCGGGGAGACCACCGTCTACGCCCTGGCGACAAAGCACTAGCCCGATGACAACATCCACCATCAGACTATCGGTAGGATAAGGGACACCATCTTGTCGATGATAATGCAACACCATCAGTGCATCATTGGGACCAAAAGAAACGTCCTGCAAATGAGCTGATGTCCCACCTATAGAACTTGTTCAACCCTTATTTGAGTGACAAACTCAGAATTGTTGATGCAAGATTGTTCTTTTCCCTGGATGCTCTTGCATCACTTGCACTTGGATCAATCAAATCTGAGTTTCCACATGGTTTTCTCTTCAAATATTGGTTGTTGTGGCTCTTTCTTCCTTATAGGAGTGTCCTTTTGAGCAAGAGTATTAGGATTCATCATTGCTTCACCTTTACATTCAATTGAGTCTTCCTCTATGGATAGTAGACTTCCCTTTTCCATAAATTCATTTAAAGGGAACATGGGAACATCTTTATCAATGCTCTACTCATCTTCTAAGATCTAATAATTGTGGGTCTCAGAATATTCATCTAATTCTATCTAGTCATCTAATATCATGGCTCCATTTAAATCACTATCTTCCTAATTTTGGTAGTGTATCATCTTCACTCTTGCCAATGCATCTTGACAATCAAGGCATGAAAACTCAAAATGGCCTTTATTATGAACCCGACACCATCTTGGTAATAAAAGTGCATAATATTTGCATACTCCCCAAGGTTATTCATATTGTCATACGTTTTTCCTAAAAACTATTGGAAAATAAGGTCAGAAGGTTCAAATTCTTGTGATCCTCTAACAAGATTGTTTGCATCTAATGGTTCATCAGTTACCAAGGACATCATCATGATATTGTTCATTTAGTATACTTCTAAGTTGAGTTTTGTGAATACTACTTAGTTAGGAGCATTATATTTAGTAATCATGTGTTTTAGTTTAGGTTCAACATAAATTTTGATTTGATTGTTCAATCCTCTCCATGGTAACCAAAGTTGGGTAAAATGTATGGAAAACCATCCCCGTAAGCACTTAATCCATTCTCTATTGAGAAACATTTTGTACATCTCAAGAATATCTACCACGTGTATATCAATGTACTCTTAGATTCTAGGATCTAAGGCTAGCACACATGAACATTTTTTAGTTCTCCTATGACTTTGACCTTTGCCTTGTCTAACTGAACTACAACTCTATTGGTGGGTTTAGGGGTTACTCCCAACTTTTGGCATATGGAATATGGTATCACATTGCATGATGCTCTGAAATCTACTAAACAGTTGTGTAAGTTCTTTCCAAACATCTGTACAGTCAATAAGAATGGGGGAACTCTAGCCTTACCTTTGAATATTGTAGCCATTGCATCCAAAGAACTCAAAGCTTTCCCTTTGTCCTTTTGAGGAGTGTTGGTAGGTGCAATTCTAGGATTGTCCAAGGATTTCAACAGTGCATCCTTTTGATTAGGATAGTTTTGCAGCATGCCATAAATGGAAATATTAGCTTTTTTTTACTTTAAATATTCTATCGCACTATATTTTTCTCACTCAAGTTGGGGGCTTCGTGAATCTATAAATTTTTGGGTCTAAAAATACCTCCAAAAGGTCCCTTGGGAGCTGGGGGATTATTTTCAACATGAAAATATGGAGGGGTAGGGCCTACCCTATGTAGAACTCCATCGGTTAAAGGCTCTCTCTTGCTTCTCAAATTGTAAGTATTTATGTTCTATTGAAAAGCAAAGATATCAATATTTTTTGGTTCATTCTCATTTTTGAAAGGGAAAGTAAATTCCTCTTCCTCTGAGTTATGATTCAAGTTTCCTTTGCTCAGTAATGGAAAAGAACCCACCATCATTACATTCATGTTTTCAGGAGAAGTTTGAGTATTCCCTTGCATAATTGTAGATACCCTATGCATCTTTGGATAGTTAGCCTCGCTATGATCAAAGGTTTCATGGAACCTACAACCATTGGCATCTGAGTTTACCAAATTTATACTTTCAAGGGTGTTTGGGACCCCTCCATTATTTGGCTTAGTATTCCAAGGTCAATTTGGTCTTTGTGAGTTGAAATTTCTACCTTGGAAACCTTGGTTGTTCTAATTGTTGCCTTGATTATGGTTATAGTCTTGGCTATTTCCCTGGTTTTGGTTGTTTCTTGTATGTGGATGGTTAACCCTCAAGTAGTTGAGCTTATTTGTGACTTGAGATAACATCTTCTTAATGGTCTCAAACTCAAAGGCTAATTGAGAACTCTGTCCTAATTCTAGAAGTGTTGTTGGTTGCTCAAAGAATGGTCTTCTTGATTGCCTCATCCCATTAGCATTAGTAATGTTCACTTCTTTCCATAACCTAGACATGTAAGCATGGGAGTAGCATGGGCTTGATGGTAAGGCAGTAAATTATGTGATGAATTTATTGCTCCTGAGATAGGATTCATCAAGGGTGTATGATTGCTCAGGACATTGTTTATTAGAGTGATATGATTTGTCGTGCCTTGTGGACCTAATGACAATAAATCTCTAGAAATATTCCTTGCTTGGGGATCTATTTGCTGGGAAATATGATTGATTCACTATATATATTTTGTCCAAAGTATCTATACTAGCTTTGGGTAATCTTCTCAGAAATAAGTTGGTTAAGGGATCTAAGGATCTGAAGTATGTCTAAATTGCAGCTAACTCAAGCATGAAGTATGGATTAACTAGCCTTTTATATGTCTTGTGGAACCTCATATAGTAAATATTGATGGGTTTGTTGGGTTCTTTCCTACAAGACACAAACTAGTGATACAAGATGGTGAGATCTGTGTAGATCTTGAGTTGATTGATGAATTTATTTTCCAAATTTTTCCATGTGGTAATTCCTCCTCTAGGTAAGTTGAGATACCAGTTATAAGAAAATTATCCTAGGGAGTATGGGAATAACCTACAAACTACGTCTTGGTGACCGATTTGGGCTTTATTATAGATTTCTTTGAATGTCTTTATATGGTCTTCTATTGTTTGAGATTCACCATAATACATATTTGGGACAAAAATTATCTGGGTTTTTGGGTAGTTCATGAAGAGGTCCTCCCATAAATAATGGAGAAATTTCATACTTTATGAAAAAGGCCATTGTTATTGGTGGAGGTACAACAGCAACTATGTTTTATAGTGAGATCAAACTTATAGGTGGGGATTATAGATCTAGGTTTAATGGTGATGATATTGTGTTAGAAGTTTCACCCTTTCTTTCACCTTTATCACTTCTTACATTCCTATGTTGAGATAATTTAGTTAGATCTCCTTTGTTGGGGGAAGACCTAAGAACTCTATGATATTTGTCTGGGGAAAAGATACAATGTTTTCCATATTTGCTAATGTTTAGGCCCTCCTATTTCCAGTTTTATTGAGGGTGGTTTTAAAACTTCCAACTTGCTAAGAAATAATAGGTTAAATTTCTTCTCTTGAAAAGTAGAGAAACTACTCCAAGGTTTTTTTTATAGGCAAGTCTTAACCATGTGGGACATAAAGTGGTCGTTATCACTATGTTTCACAAGCGATCTGTGTTGTTAGCTTTCTAGAAATTATCTCAAAGATATGCAATTTGAAAATATTAATTCAATTGTTTAGGAAATAAATTGTATTTCAGATCTATAGAAAATTTATGTCAATTCAATGCTCTTTTCAATGATTTCAAACTAATTTAAAAGAAAATTATAAAGATGGAAAGGGTAACAAGGAAGAATAAAATAAATTCTAATTTAATAGAAAATGATACAACTTGCTTCATTAATCAATTATGATTTTTTAAACAAAATCTTTCCAACCATCATTAATACAAATAGCTATTCACACATTTATTTTTAACAATGATGCAATCTTCTTAGGAACAACAACCAAACATAATATTTTTTAGATTTCATCAAATCAAAATGTCATCAAACATGTGTAGATCTAATATAAAACATTACTTAATTCCAAAATAACATATAATATTTCATTATTTTATCAAATTCAAATTAAATGAAATAATTGTACCATTACCAAGACATCAAATTGAGATGCATGCAAAATAGGCACAATCCTTTGATTAATCAAGATTCAAATCTCCACAAAGTCAGTTGGAAAATCCACATTGAGAATGCATAAGTTTATCATGCATAATACATCAAAATCGGATCCTTCTAAATGATCCAAAACCAATGTTATATATAAAACTAAGTTCCTATAATTGTGGATCTAACAAAAAAGGAAAACTAAAAATACAACTAAAGTATAGCTGGGTGCCCCAGTTCAAGTCTTAGTTCAACTAAACTAAACCAAAGGAAACAATAAAAATAACTAGAAGTAACTAACAACTATCTATATTTCCAACACCAACTATTATTTTACCAACTAGGTGTGGGAAATTATTACAACAGTTTATTTAAAAAACAAAACATAGAAGCAACAACTCCTATCTTCATAAAATGTATCAGACAGTTTATTGTCCGATGTGCTTGGTACTGCGTGTGAGGGGTCAATTGTTTTGTTTAAGCTTTTCAAATGGTTTTCCATGAACTTAATAAAATGAATGTTAGAGTTAGGGGAGTGGTTAACAAGGCTGAGGGGTCCTCTATTCAGAAACAGATAGATGAGTTGTTTGACTCCTTAAATATTGTGGTAGACACTGTTGCAGAGGAAACCCTCAAAATGAAGTAGAATCTTGAAGGAAGAATCCTCGTCCTTGAGGATCAAATGGTGAAAATATGGGATACTGTTATGAGAGGATGGGAGGTACATAAAATTGCTAGAAAATATGAGTCTACTGCTATTACTTCTCCTATGGTTAGTGCTAAAAAGAGAAAAGATAATGCCCATGCTGATGAGGTTGTTGCAGCTAGTAAGCTGAAGGGGGAGGAAGTTGATGTTGGGAAGGGTGGTGAGAAAAGTATTGTTTTGATTTTAGAGGTAAATATGGATGGTCCTAGAGCTAGGACTAGGAACAAAACTAAAGCTCAGGTTGGGGCATCTGGGAAGGATAGTTCTGATGTTTTTGATGATGCATAGAAAGCTATAGCTTGAGACGTGGAGGCGGCGAATATTCTGAAAAGCATGTAGTGTTGTGGGTTGGATCCTCCTTTTTGGTTGTTTTTTTACTGATGAGTCGTTGTTGTTGGGTTGTTTTTTGGCTTAATATTGTTATCTTTTCTTTCAGTTGTTTTCTTATGTAAAGGGTTCCAGGCCCCTTCAAAACTGGTATTTTACCTCTAATCGAAAACAACTCATATCTTCATTTATTTAGCAAATATATCAATAAATTTTGATATCACTTCATTCACTTTTTCCATCACTAGTCCTCTGTGATATTGTAGCTTTATTTTCTAGTCAAAGGAAAATTTCTCCATCTACTGTTTGAGGTTGTTGAAGGCAAACAACTCTTCCTGAAAGGACTAGAGCTTCACCTTTTTATTCATCAGTTTATCTATTTATGCATATGTAACATGTCCCTACATTTGATTTCTCAATTCCTCAACCATCATGTTGGTGTCTCTCACTAACATGGGAACTTACCAAAATGTGCAGTCTAAATCTTCAATTGACTAGCAGATTTTGTTTATTGTTTGTTCTGCATGGTTTCTATTTTTGTTCAATTTGGACTTGCACTTATTTAGAATCTTTACCCTGAACTCTGTTGCTCTTATCCACTCAAGAATTTTATCTTGATCTTCCTCTTCAATCACTGCAACTTTCAGAAGATCTTACATTGATGTTTCCTTTATTTTTTGTAAAACTGGGATGCAATCCTCCCAAACTAATATCTCTTCATCAATGCTCAACTCAATTTGTTGAGTTGCACTATCTTCATCACTAATGGAGTGGTAAGAATTTATTAGCTTCTTTAGCACTTCATTTGCTAAATTCAAAAAATATTATTTTCATTGTTGAGCTATCGGAATCGATCCATCTGGGTCAGAATGTCTAACCTCACCCTTTAAGATAGCTTGTAATGCAAACTCAGGAGCTACATTATCTACTGGTCTGATCAAATTATTTATATAGGTTGTTATTTGGGCCACCTGATCTTTTAACTCTTCCTTTGTGCTCTCATCTTTATGCATTCTCTTTAGGAAAAATAAATAGACATCTAGAGAGATTGCTTCTCTCCTTCCCTTGTCTGGACTCCCAAATCAACTTTCCTGATTAGGTATTCTTTCAGCCTTATTTTTTATTCAAATTTATCAACTAATGGGATGGCTATTTCTATTGTTTTGTTACCCTACTTGTCTATTGTGATAGTTGATATTCTTCGGACTCTCTTTATCCTTCTGACTAGAGATTGGAAAACCTCTAAAAAAATGCTCAAACTTTGTTCTGAGCTACTTTCTGTGTATGTCCTTTTCCTTCTCTGAATGGTGTGATTGAGCCAGATAGCCATAGCAGTGGATGTTTCTCGAAGGGGAGAAGAGATTATTTTAGTATTGTGGGAGCCTTCTGCATCATCTGGTTTGGTCTCCCTTTGCGTAGTTTCTTCTCTTACCTCTTCTTCTTCTCAAATTCTTTCCTCATGGATCCCTTCTTCTTCATGAGTCTTCTCATCATGAGCCTATTATGTTTAATCCACTTCCTACTCACCATGTTCTTCTGATACATTTTCCTCAGCATGGAACTCTTTGGAACTTCTTCCCTAGGAGGATCTCTTTGTACTTCCTCTTCAGTGGGAGGCTCTCTCTCTATTTCTCCCTCTTCTTGCATCACCTCTTCTTTAGTAGTTCTATTGGGAATTTCTTCCTCTTCAGTAGGGGTTCATCTTCAAGAAAAGGAGGGGGATATGGAGGTTTATTAGAAGGAGGAGATGGTGGAGGTGAAGGCAGTGGGGATTCATGTGGAGGAGTGGAGGAGTAGGTTTGTTGAGCTTCCCTTTGGGCAGATCTTTCTATGATTGCTTCTTTGGTTCTCTTCTTTCTCACTAGAGTCTATTTCTCCTTAATATCTTCCTCACTCAAACCGAAAGCTATTGGTTCCTTCTCTTTTCTTTTCTTCCCTGCTACCTTGGGAGGTGAACCCCTTGTAGTCTCTTTGGCTTTCTTAGCAACAATAGATGATCCTTCTCCTTTCTTGGCTTTCTCAATTACCTTTGCAGGATCTGATAGCTTCATCATTGGAAAAATATGTCTAATACACTTGAGAGAACAAGCTACAACACTTGTTGCCCTTATCTATATATCATCATTTTTATCTATGAACAATCTTCATTAAAGATTGGCTTATCATAGACTTTCTTCTTACGGTAAAGCGGATCAAGAACTTTCCCATATTCTTTTGTATCCTTGGATACACAAGATTCTGTGTAGGATTTGATCACGTTTACTATCCATCGACAATAATATTCCATTCTCACTTCAAATTCCACCTCACAATAAGCCCAATGATCTTTTATTGTAGGCTCACGAATGAAGAAAGAGCCTATCACCTTACCAATCTTGCCAATTGGGTCAAACTAGTGTCGAGAATCATTACACAACACAAGATTATACTTTGATAGTTCTACATCAACACTCTTTGCATTCTACATGTTTGCACAAGAATATACTCCCATTTTGATGGGGAAGTTGTACCCAGATTTGTGGTTTCTTGCTATTAACTCGTGAATTTCACTCACCTATCTACAAACTTCCAAGAAGATCATTTTTTCTAAGTGGTAGCTTGGAAGCTTATATGGCATCTTATGGAAGCCTAGCACTCAAATATATGTCAAATTTTTGAACTAGATATAACAGTTTCTCCAACTTTTCAATGCTTCCATGGCTTCATTAGAGATCATTTTGAATAAACCTCCCTCCAACCCTCTAATCACAACATAAATAAAGTTGTCATTGACAACATAGAAATGTGTATAGCTATCCTCCAACTTCAGTTGAGAATAATGTTCATAAATGGTAACTTCTCTGAGATCAAAGGAACCCACTCTATCTAGTCCTAGGAAGGAGGCTTGAGAAGATAACAAATAAACCAAGTAGGAAGTCATGTAAAACTTTGATGTTTGAAGAACAATTTTCAACTATTCATGAATTGTGTCACTTATAAGAGTTGCCCAGTCAATTTTGTCTTTCTTGGCATCTTTGATGGTTATGATGAATCAGATAGAAGTCCATGGGGGTATCTAAATACTCTATTAAGTAGGACAATCAAGTCTTTGATATCCTCTTTAAACTCGCTCCTGTGTTGCACCTTGATTATCTTGAGAGCAAGTTTCCTTGGGGTAAGTAGCATGTTATTATTTATGTAGGTGAGGTTATTTTCCTCATTGTCATCAAAGTACTTAATTGTGTTCCTCATATCAACTTCCTCATATTGAGGGAAGATAGGAATCTTGAAGATCTTCTCAAACATGTCAAGGCTCACATCAAGTACCATTTCTTTTGATGCTCCCATCACTTTCCTAGTTTTGTGATTGTAATAGTTAGCACATGTTAAGACAAGCTTCGGAGATTGAATGGTCACCAAGAAAGAAATAGCTTGTACTAATCCATAATTTTCTAGTGTTTTAGTAGCACATGTTCTTGTTTCTTCGTAACTTATTCTCCTCTTGAACTCCTCCATGTTGACAAGATTGAGGTCAGTGTCTCCAATTTCTATGTACAAGGAGAAAATTTTGGAAGGTGGATGGTATTTTTTGTATTCGTACTTCATCTCTGTGGGATCCTTTGGTGGAATATCTCTTTCGTATAAAAACACCATGTGTTACACATTTATTTACCTCAGATTAAATCAGACCTTCAAAACCAAGTTGTATTAATCAAGACATATCCCTTATTGCAAAATAATTTGTTTAAAAGAAGGCTAGAAACAAAATAAATTTTTGAGAGTCGAGCCTGGGGCCTCCCCTTTCCCTCTTACTAAATGGTTAAAACATCCTTTATGAGAGAATTATAATTCATGTTTGCAGTCCTTCAAAAATCAAGGATCGGTCTTAACACTTACCCTCTACCTCAACAAGACAATAATCTTATTCGTAATATGTTCGGGAGTTGGGGACCAAACCTACCTCATTTATCTTGGTTTTAATAATTTGATGAACTTAAGGAGTAAGTTTGACTACTGACATCCAAATTTTGCAGGTTTTTAGGAGTCAGAGATTGGCGATGTTCTCTATCATTTATTATTTGAGTTCGTCATTCAATAAAGGAAACATTCAAGTCCTGATATTTGAAAGTCTCTTTCCACTTCGACATTGAGGATAAAATTCTTCTAAAACTTAATCATAATCATACTCCAAGGTTTCAATTCATCTAAACAAAGAAATCTTCTTTTAAGGTTTTCGGGATCAGAGATCGAGGAGACCTTCTAACCTCAATCTCAATAAAAGATTACGTAAAATGTATGCTTGATTAGTGATGCCAAAAGAGTTTCTTAAAATAAGGAAATTTCTAAGCCTTTAGGAACCGAGGATCGGGCTTAACACCTACTTTTTACCTCTATAAGAAATTATGTAAATTGGTATGCCCGATCGATGATACTTGAAAGAGGGTTCTCAGCCTACAGATTTTTAGCCAAGTCTTTGCATTAGATTCTCAAGGATCAAGGTTTCAATCTATTGTTTATTCATTTTTTGATAGGGTCTATGATCGAAACTCGAAATCCAAAAGCTTGGCTATTGAGACTATGATCTTTTGGGGAAGATTGGGGATCGAGCGTCAAGATTTTATCATGACTCTTGATACACAGTCAACTAAGAAGTAAGACGACACTTTGACACCCAATTCCTGAAAGGTTATTTGGAAAGAATGCTAAGGTAAGAAAAACCTTAGCAAGGGGGTGCTGGCAAGAAGTTGAGTCCACTTTTTGGCTGAAAAGTGGAAGTGTTTTCTCTGATTTTCAGAATTTGTCACATTTGACCTTAAATTTTGAAGCACTTAGAGATAGAATCTTAAAAAAAGTCGTTGATCTTAAAATGTAGTACTCGAAGTCTAGTTTTCAAATATGTAATTTATTTTAATACCCATATGATACAAATTCATTTTTAATAGGCATTTCTAAAAACCACTATTTAAAAATCACTTTTTTTTACTATACCATGCACTTGTACATCATCCATATTTTGACCTAAATAATCATATTTTCTAAATCCTTTTGGGAAAATATTTGTAACTCACTTAAGAACGCTTTCCATATATTTTTGTAATTTTTTATTGAATATAATTTTTTCTGTTAATTTTTTAGTGGCCATATTTTGTGTTTTGAAAAATTGTCATGTACATCATGCATAACATGACCTAAACTTATCATTTTTTGGTTCTTTTTTCAAATTGAAAAGAATTGTCTGAAGTATGCTTTCATAAAAAAAAAATTCAAAAAATTATTTTAATATTACTAAAAAACCTTGATAATTCAATTTTATGGACCTATTTCATCAAAAATTAATGGAAAAATAGAAAAAATAATACAATTGGAAAAAAAATTACATATTTAGAATCTACACAATCTCATCTAAAATGGGTTTAAATTTCATAAAACAATTCTAAAAAAATGTACACGTCAACCATATTGACATAGTCACTTTTTTCTCTCGATATTGTCATGACCTTGTACTTGTAGGTCTAAGGCTAAGGGTTGGATTACCATGGATTTTCTAAGCCTAAATCCAAATGAGAAACATAAATTGTTATTTTCAAACCTTTTGGAATGAGTACCCACTTTAAAATGGGTACCTATTCTAAAAAATGAATGACTACCTATTTTAAAGCTAAAAAATGACACTTCCACTAGAAGTGGACTCAACTTCTTGCACTTACCCAAGGACAAGGCCCAATGTGCAATCAAATGATGTCATAAACATCCTTGATCAACATTTTGGAGAAAAAATTGATTTGGTGACGAACAAGAAGTGAAAAATGCAAAAATGAAAAAGAAACAAGGTAAAAAGAGAAAACACAAGAAAGCAAAAATGAAAGGCTAGATCAATTTGAAAATGCAAAACGAAACCCACACAAGCAAACCCAACATGCATAATCCAAGAAAAATATGTAAAGATTAATATTTCAATAACAGTTTATATCTAACCTAGAGAAAAATGTGTGGGAGGGGTAGAAACAAACACCACAAACCACGAACAAACAAAAAACACAAGCACCCACATGAACTAGTAAGTTCATGAACAAGCAAAAACAACAGCACAAGCTCGTGAACTAGAAAATACACAAGCACCACGATAATGGTGGACCAAATTTATGTCGGAAGCCTCTCGACAAAATTGTAGAGCTCTTTAAACGAAACACCAAAGGGTAATTATAAAAATGGGCTTTCAAAACTTGATAATACCTGTAGTGTAGAAAAATTTCATCATTTACATTTTCACACTTAATTTGGAATGATTAACATTAAAATGGACCTAATGTTTCCTTGATCTAGTGTTGCAATTTGTTTTACACATTTACATTGGATTTAGGGCCCATTTAAGCTAAATAGACCTAATATTGCCTTAATTTAATGTTGTAAAGTGTATTTATTTGCACCTTCACATTAAGTTTTGGGCCCTCTTGCATTTATGACCTTCATATCATCATTAATAGGACCCTAATACCCTATATTATGCATCCCGAGGCTTATTTCAACAGAAATCCCAACAAGATCAACAAATATACTTAATTTCTTAACTCGACATTTTCTTAAGCTAAAAAGGCCTAGTGGGGACCCATATGCTACCTTGGGCATATGAGTCCCATCTAGATGGGACCTATATGCCATAAGTGGCGTATGAGTCCCATTTGGCCCCTTTTTAGGGTTTTGAGCGAGAAATCAAGTTTTTAAATTCAAATTTCATGAATGTCAATTTCTAGGATCTAATAAACAGGAAATTAGATGGATTTCCTATATAAACAAGGTCTCAAATCATTATATACATAGTCCTTCATGATATCAACATAATCCATCAAGAGTTAAGCATTCTGAGACTTCGCAAGAGTGTCAAGAGAGTTTACAAGACCATTTCTAAAGCATTCAGGGGAAAAATTCTTCATCATTTGTTGTAGCAATTCAAGATCCATCATCATGTCAAATATCATAAGGCATCAAGCATGTTGTTGAGCTAGTGTTGTAATGTAGCATTGAAGATCCACTTTCAAGCATTGTTTCATATCCATATTTGAGATCAAAATCTACATTCCACATTGCCAATTCATGTTAGACTGTTGATTTACATCTCAAGACATCATTGTTCATGTTTCATTGTTTCATCACAAGGTTTAATTACCTAAATGGGGTTTGACCAAGGAAAACCCCTATTTACTAACAAATCAACAAGTTTCTCTCTCTATACATGTGTGATTACAGATCTAGGTTCCCTAGAGATTGAAAATCCTTTGAAGATTGACTTGCAAGGTTGAAGAAAGCTATCAAGTTGCTTTCTTCATGGAAAGTCACCTACATGTTGCAAATTAGAGTTTTAGACCTGGAAACAAAGTGTGGAAGGAAAAGCGGAGATTGGGGACCTGATTCAGATCTTAACCCTCCGAAAAAGGAAAGTGGGATTGATATGCCACTTGTGGCGTATGAGTCCCAGTATAACATATTTTCCAAATTTCAAGAGGTTCAAACTCACCATTGTTAGATTCTTGTTTCCACCCAAAAACCCTAGTCTGGGACTAAATCACCCAGACTAGCGTATGAGTCCCAATGGGCATTAAACAATAATATTTCAGAGTTTTGGAGCTTCTTTTGACCTCGTCACCCTTCCAGGTGCACCTTTGTTCATTTCCAGTTTGATATTTTGTATTTTAGTTTCATTTCCTAGGTCATCTAGTTAGGTTTTGCATTGTACTTTGCATGATTCATTCATCTCTTGTCTTTCCAAGCCCTAGCTTGGTGGTGAACCATTCTTTAGTCATTAATCATACCCTAGGACACCCCTATTTCAAATCTCTTTCCCCTTTACATCCTTGGATTGAGATCTCTAGGGTTTCCTTGAATGAGAAGTGAAGAAGATTGTTGTTCTATGTCCTAAACCATAAGCAACTACAATTTTCTTCCTTTCAATACGCTCCATCGATACCTCCTTAATTTTTCATTAAATACGGAATTAAAAATCCTATCAACGCCATTAGTCTAAGTGACCAATTTGATAGGCACAAAACTCGAGGTGACAAGACATCACCGACATTGGGCCTCCAAGGTCAACCATTTGACATAGCAAACTCCCGATGCCCAAAGTCTGACAAAATGAAAAAAACAAACAAACATTGAGCATCGAGACAAAGGTCGTGGATCAAGCCCGATGTTCTTGGCATGCCAATATGAAGAAGCTCGATTTCTTGAATCCCAAAAAGATACTCAAAGGAAAGAAAACAAGAGGAGGAAAATAAAAAAGGAAAAAGAAGATAGGGAAAAGGAAAGAGAAAATAAAGAGAAAGAAAAGAAAGAAGGAAGAAAAATGACAACACACCAAAAAGGAAAAAGAGGGGGGTCCCTATTTTTTCAAACAACAAAACAGGGCATAAGTGCAAGGCACAAAAGGTTTTCCCACTTTTCCCAAGATAGTTTTAAAATGTGAAGCTTGTATTTAGGAAAACAACATAGAGATCATTTCCCCCTCTCAACTTGGCAAGTGCACTAAAAATTGTAACTCATTCGTTCTTATTTTTGTGGGCTCTTACAAGTAAATTTTGTCGGATAATGTACGTATTTTATATGTTTTATTGGTGATCATAACTGAATAACTTGGATTTATTTCTTACAAGAGGAAATATATTTATGTTAAATAATAAGTTTCATGATATGATTGAAAATAAATATCAATCTCAAATTGGTACTCTTTGAATAGATAGTGGTGGGGAGTTTACATCAAAATATTTGAGGATCTATCTCTATCAAAATGGGATTCAATGACATCTCATTATTCCATATGTTTCCCAACAAAATGGTTTGTTGAAAGAATGAATATAACTATCATGAATATGGTTTGAGAGATGTTATATTTTCAAAGGAATACAGTTACACTTTTAGGTAGAAGTGGCAAGACCATTAGCTTGTCTAAAAAATAGATCTCCTTCATTTTCTCTTCATTGATAATTTCCATATGAAGTTTGGTTTGACTATCTTCCATCTATTTGACATCTCTAGATTTTGTTGGCTCCACCTATTATTATTTGATTACTAAGGGGAAAAAAAGTAAGTTGGATTATCAAAGTCAATAAAATATTTTGTGGGCTATTTTAAATCTTTAAAAGCATATAGGTTGTATAATGAGGCTTATAATAATTTTTTTATTGATCATGATGTTATATTTTATGAACCCCCCAAGAATATTGTTAGTAGTGAACACTAGTTAAAATCCACATTTATCCCTTAGAAAGAACATCCTTGTGAGATTCCTCACTTCGGGGGATAGGTAATTTAAAACCACATTTATTGGAGTTGAACTTGGAATCTCTAACTCAAGATATCCAAACTTGGGATATCCAAGAAGAAACCATCTTTGATGAAGAGTTTCAAACTTCATATAAACATTGGATTTAGGAAACTATACAACAATAGTTGGAAAAGGATGCAGCTTCTAAATAAAAAATAGAAGCACCAATTGTCCAATCTTGATATTCACACAAATGGGTAAAACAAGTCCATCAAACTCTTAAAATGATTTAAGATCTAATGAAATTGGTAAGATAGAAGTAAGAAGTTTATGTACAAAGAAAGGAAACACGCTTAATCTAATAAAGAAGGTAACTTGGAGTCTATTAATGAAATAAATATAGAAATAGATTCAAAACCAACTTCCCTTACAGAGATTAAAAATATTGTAGTGGGCTGGCTTCCTTCCTACTGATTGAACCCCAGGTAACCTTTCTCATTGATTAGCCACCCTCAGTATAGGTAACAACATTCCCCGGTCCATCCTGAACTTCCAAGTAGTTAGGCATGTTCTGTATAGAATTTGGCGAGCTACCAGCCGAATTTTAGGGGCCCTTCGACAATTGATGCTCAGCGGATGTTGGAGGGATGCTCGCTCGGACCGTGGGTGGGAGGATAGCCGAAGTTAGGTCTCGTTAACTTGTAACTTCCTCCCCAGGTGACTGACAAGAGACAATCCAATGCCCACCCCGAATGAACTGCAAACAAGAAAGTTAGGCCTGAGCTCCTCGTTGAGTTCCATCCAGCCACCAACTATAGTGACCGGTTGAACAGGGAAGGTTGTAATTGTTACTGATGGAGAGTTTCCCTCCTATACCTATAGTTGTTGAACGATTGATGTTATACCTTCCTTCCGAAGGAGCCCATGGTTAGGTGTTGATAGCATGAGCTCCCTTAGAATAGTAGGGGCCCTCCCGTCCATTCCCCCCTGTGGGTTGTAGGAATCCTTCACCCCCTACCTGTGGGAAGGTAGTTAACTCCCCAGAGCCCTTTCCTCTACAATTCATCTACTAGCCATCCAGGGGTGTAGAGGATGGCACCCCCTAGGTTGGCTCCTGTAGGCGACCATCCTTCACCCACTGCCTGGGAGGACTTCACCCCCTATAGGAGGCAGTAGCTCTTAACACCTTTCTTCCAGCAGAACCAAGTCCTTCCTTGAATTTTGTCGATTAGACCGAGGACCGGATGCATGGGAACAAAGGATGGATGGGACAGCCAAACAGTTGGTGTTGTTGGCCCTACAATTCTATGGGGAAAGGCTATGCAAAGTGAATATGATGCTCTCTAAAAAATGGTACTAGGTAGTTGGTTGATCCTACACTAGGTTGTAAACCTATTGGTTGCAAGTGGGCATTTTGAAACAAGTTAGGAAATATATCAGTTGAAAAATATAAAGCATGGTTTATTGCAAAAGGATATGTTCAAAAGAGAGCATAGATTATGAAGAAATGTTTACAGTTATAATGAAGTGGACCATCATTAGTGCTTTATTATCTCTCTTAGCACAAAATAGAAGGAAATTTTGTCAAAAGGACATTAAAACTACACTCATGAATAATGATATCAAAGAAATAGCATATATGACTCAACCAAAAGAATATATAGTCAATGGTCAAGAACACAAGTATGCAAGCTAATAAAATCATTGTATGGTTTATAGCAAGACCCATGAGCCTGGTATCAAAAACTGATTGAGCACCTTTTAAATTTGAATTTCAACCACTTTTAATTTGATGATACAACTCTTTTTGTCAAAAAGGTTAATATAATATAGTTCTATATATCTATTATTTTTTGTAGATGGTCTATTTCTCATTGGTAACAATGAAAATTATATTACTACTATAAAAGAAGAATTGAAACAAGTGTTTAAAATGAGTGACTTAGAATATCTTCTATTACACCCATAATCTCAATGTGTGCATAGGGTTATGAATATTTGGCTTCTGGATCTACCTTAACTCTTAATAAAGTTATATCATTATTATTATGTTTTTATTTAGATTTTTAGGTTGTCCTAGGTGTTATATTATTATATCTAAATCGGTTTGAGTGACATCCAAGACATAAGAAGGGTATATATAGGAGCTAGTAGTTGGTTTATTATCACAATATTATAATTTATGTTCTTCTTGGAGACTTTTAGAGGTTTACCATCTTAATGTGGTTTATTATTATCAAGTATTATCGAGTAATTGTAATATATTCTCCTTTTGTACATTTTTTTCATTACATCTTCATTTCTATTAGGTATTATGAGGTGATTCATAAACTCAAGTATATCTTCATTACCCAACAAAAATATATTGGTGAACTTTGAAGCAAATTTGGTATGTCAAATTGCAAACCACTTAGTACTTCTATGGAGCAACGTCTGAAACTAATATTAAATGAAGCATTGGTTGATGCAAGCAAATATTGACAACTTGTTGGAAGTTTAATTTATGCAACAACAACACAACTAGACATTTCTTTTGTTGTTAAAATCCTCTCTAGATTCATGCATCAACCTAGAGAAAATCATTGGTTAGCAACAAAAAGAGTTCTTTGATATCTAAAGGGGACTCAAAACTATGGGCTCCAATACTCCAATGCCACAAATTTCACATTGATTGGATATTTAGATTATAGTTATGTAAATGACTTGAAAGGTTAAAAATCGACTTTAAGTTTTGTTATGTATCTAGGGTCAACAATCATTTCTTAGAAATCTAGAAGCAGTGGTTGTCATCTCTATCCTCCATAAAGGTCAAATATATGACGACTTTTGAGACAACTAGAAAAATATTATCACTTAGAAAGATTTATTAGAACACCAAATTTTATCCACATCTATCGTTATCGATAATCAAATCAATCAAAATAATTAAAAAAAATCCAATCTTTTACAATTGAACCACACATCAACACA
The DNA here is from genome assembly GCA_007258455.2 of Sequoia sempervirens. Lineage (NCBI taxonomy): Eukaryota > Viridiplantae > Streptophyta > Pinopsida > Cupressales > Cupressaceae > Sequoia > Sequoia sempervirens. Next base: position 68,027 of record VDFB02262768.1, read on the forward strand.
AATTTTCATTTGATTGTACATAGGGTTGACAAAATGAACTGCCACAGTTGAGGAATTGGATATTCTTGGGTTGTTGAAGGGAAGATAGGCTATGTGGTTTTGATTGGTAGTTGACGGTGGAGGATGACATTTTTTCCTCTTGTTGCTCTCAAGACTTAATACCCTTCGTTGTTGTCAGCATTCAACGTACAATGCTTTGGCATTTCAAAAGCTCTCATTATTTAAAACTGTGACCTTCCACTGTCTCGTCTTCTTCAACGTGTCATTGATTGTCTTCCAGAAATAAAGTCCCTGACTTCATCGTCATTGAAAACGATAAATTCTGCGACTTTTTTTTTTCTTTATGGTGGCCTTTCATTGTAAAATACTTTTGATTTAGACTCCCAAACATAAACCATATTACCATCCGACACGTAACACTGTAAATGAGTTGGACTGTCTAGATCTCTTACCACTATTCAGTGTAGAAAAATAGACCTAATTTGCCTGGTTTTTCTTAATGAACAATTCATTTATCTTCGCTCATTTTCTGATGATGGATTATAGAGTTTGATTTAAAATGTGGAAGGAAAAAGTCATACAGTTAAATTCAGAAATAATTCATGTTGATTGAATGAAAATTTCTAACACAATTAGTTGGTATAATGAATTTTTAGTCGATAGACTATATGTAGTGTGAGATTTGAGCCTGAAACAAGTCTCACAGCTGCAAATCACTGTTGAGTCACCGGAAAACAAGTTTTAATTGTTGTTTAATGGTAAACTAGCTGTCATTTAATGATAAACCAGCTGCCATTTAATGGTAAAAGCCTCCAAAATCTCACTCATCACATAAAAGCCAGATTTATGTAAGTTTATTTCATTCCATTATTTAGCACTTATAATTAATTGTTTAATCTAGTCACATGCAACTAGAATTTGCAGCGCATCCATGCACAAACACATACTCTCTAACATATTAACATACATATAGTTTCTATAGGTAATCCTTGAACCTCCTTTTTAGGTATGAAAGTGTTAGTTATATTTTTCTACTCCAAATATTTAAAATGAGTTGTTTCTAAATAAAGTTTTCTATTTGGGTGTTAAAGATTACAAAATATTTAGTAAGTCGTTATCCTTTTAAAATGTTAAGACTAAAAATAGTTGTACGAACTTTCTAATCTATCTAACTATTTTTTTGTATCATATGACCAAACTAGTCAAAAATGGTGTTAGATGTAGTTTTGTTAGTTGTAGTTGGCTACAAAACATCGCCTTCACTGACATGATAAATAAGATATTAAATTGAATGGCAGAAGATCAGTACTCACTTCACTGGCATACTTCAATCTGTCCA